>JAUMHH010149863.1:0-19680 GCA_032359455.1 Chlamys rubida | reverse complement strand
ATCTATGGTTTTACACATACATACTGGTAAAATATGTTAAGCGGACGTTTTACTATGATTTTTGTACTTTCCCATAGCAACAATCATCTTCTTGTGAGACCGGTCTGCCTCTCCACACATAGTTAAAGAGAAATAAAGCCCCGCATGACCCAGGTATATGAATAATCTTCACATAACATGTAATTTCGTAACATTCAGTTTGGTCGCTTATGAGATTGACATGTTATAAATCTGGTGAGCAACTTTTATCATTACATCAGCCTTAATGCCGTATTTTGCCTTCGTTATATGTAACCTGGTTGTGTACCTTTTTGATCGCTCATGTACAAGTTCAATATATTTAAATTACATATACATGTATATATTCCGATTTTTGATAAGGGTATTTTAATATGACTTGCCAGGGGGTTGAAATTTAGGGTGACTATTACATATTTTAGGGGGCTCGTTGAACCTTAAAGACACACGTATATGAGCGGGGAAAGTACAGACTCGCTGTATGACATTGCATTGTAGTATGAGGTACAGAATCGAGGGTTTTCGTTTTGCTGCTGAGGGAAAATTAAAGAAACAAAAATTGATAATTTCCCCTTTGAAAGAACTCTATCTTTTCTGTATTCTCCTACCTTCTGTTTCTTTTAGGCAGTACCTCCTTGCTAACCTTTCTCCATATGACTTGGGCTGTAGCGAGGACGTCAGACCCTAAACCAAAAATTATTATGCAAATATTCTAACGCTACTGGTTTTCAAAACGTTGGTAGCCATTCGATTTGTCTATACATTTTTAACTTCGGTTTAATTACTGTAGAAAATGAAGGCTTTACATTGATTTGTTGAGAAAGGTGTCTGTCAAAGATGTATTTTGATAAATCTAATAAACGTGACAATAAACTGTTCAACTCAGCAATAGAAACACCGATTTTCAAAGATTCCCAAAGCTCTATTTCATTATCGTTGTTCCTAGTATAGAAATGGATTGTTCGTTCTTAAATACCAATATATGATACCAACTGATGGCTACATTCATTAACATCACATGGGTTGTACGCAGTTAATACATAATGTACAACTGAACGATGTGTGTACATGTATTAGTCATATCCCTTGTAATCCGTTATTGTATGGCATTATCTGTGACAAAGACCAACCACCCTTAAGAACATTAATTACTGTAACCTATGAACAAAGACATGACGTCATAGGCTACACAATGACATTTGGACGCCGTATAGTTGATAATAGACCTCGTGGTGGCTCAGTACGACAGAAGTTAATGGTAAGAAATAATAAGATTTAGCTGTTCAAATTATTAATGTATTGTCATGTTTTTTTCGTATTAGCTAATGTTTCATTGCAACCATGCAGTTTTAACGGCACATAGAACTGTTCGTGATTGTTGAGGAGTATCAAACAATTCCATAGATATATGAACATTCAGGCTAAAACGTTATAATTGCCAATACCTGCATAACAACTCGGCGGGTAACATTGCAGAATAGTTAGGGTTACAGACAATTCCCATTGGTCAGTGTGAAATCATACTTTCCTCGTCAACATTTACCTTCCATAGCGTACCTTTAGTTTTTTTGTTGTAACAGATGTCATAATTTATTTTTCAATGCCTCCACTAAGAGTCGAACTCATGGCCTGTAGTGTTCTTGTCTTACGCTCTACCAAATGAGATGAAGAGAAATTCTCCCTAGTCGAGTATTTTACCAGGCTGACATTGTTCACAGACATTCGACCTGTTAGCATACGTGTAGCTTCTGTACAGTTGTCCTATTCGTACAACTTTGCATAGGCAAGCTTGTATACGTTCATACAAAAGTATGGTCGGAATCCAATGAAAACATTATGAAAAAAAAAAAAGAAAACTTCCAACAATGTTTGTCGACTGAACACCTAGGTAACCTAAAGAAGATTTTCACTCGTACATGTATAGTTTTCAGATTTATGTATGGCTAAAGAACGACGCAGACAGGATTTGTATCTGATATTTGGACTATTTCCACAAAATAATAGTTACATGTATCAAACTATATGCAGAGCAACATTAAATGTTCTCAGAATTCCTAACTAAAATCCAATGGCAAGTTTTAGTAGACACAAAACTTTCAATGCAAAGAGAATGAACAATATACATGCAATGGCATCATCTGATATAGGTCTTAACAGTACTTACGATAAACCATATGAAATAACATCCGTTCCATTTATGAGCGAAATGATCGATAGCGTTCCAATTGAGCAGTAATGTTTAGGTTGAAAAGGAAACCGTTTAATGATACCATAAAATACCTAATTATAGACCGTCTTAGAACGTTTATTGTGAAAGGTACCTTCATGTCAAAAGTAGTGGATTATTATGGTGTTCAGTCAAATCTAAATATCACAAGTTTAACAGAGGAATGCTTACTTCAGACAACCTTTAAAGAAACCGTTCCAAATTTTGAGTTTGAAAACAGTAATTTGACAAGGGGATTTACATATATGAGAGACTGCGCATGTCTACTGAGGAAAACAGCACACGTCTAGTATCGTGCTAGTGAAGTGTAAGTATATGTATGGACAATTAGGTCGAGAACATATCTGACAGCTTTGCTGTTTTCTTTCTCGCCATGAAGATATACATGTGACTCTGCTGTTATGTTCACTAAAATTACATATTTTGAGGTAAAATTTGATGTAGATGATAATCCGTACCTACTCTCCGAAGGTGTGTATATTGTACTTACTGTCTAAATGCGTTCAGTATACCACTCACGACAGGCATACCTGCTGTCTCAATGAGTACAACGCACTGATATCTTAAAGCGTACCTAATGTCGGCAGATGTACATAGTGTGCCTACTGTCTGAGGACGTGACTATTGTACCTACAAAAAGTATAAAAAATAATAATAAAAATGTAAAAACAAAACCATCTTAGAATTTGTAGTACTGCCTTACAAGAAACGCTGACGTCATGTTTTATTTCAATCAAGCAAATCCAAAAACTAAAGATATCGCTCGTCAACACATGCAATCAGATTTTGACAGATTTACAAACACTTTTTTTAAAACAGCTTCGCGATAAACAAGTTCAGCGGAACATTCTGACCATGAGCTTGTCAGATTGTATGTAGATCTAGAAATTAAATAAAAAAACTTGTTTAAATGCAAAATTGAAATCTAAAACCTGTTTATGATTATTTCCTACATATTACATGTACATGTACACGTTTTTGCTTAAATTGAAACCAAACAAAATGAATACACATCATGATTGACCGCTTGATCAATTAAATATGAACAATGTTTCATCTGTTTGTAGATAATAGCAACTTAGCATCACCTGATGTTGTACAATGTAATAAGATACATTTATGCTGACCATAAACATGGACAGTACTTTGATATGAGGTGCCATAGACAAGTTATCCCAATATGAACTCAAGTAAATGGTCTCCATGGGTCAACACCTGACGGGAACGAGGTGTCATAAACAGCGCCTTTGTTAAGAGTGCACGTGCTATCACTCTCCAGAGACACAGCTGATAATTGACCACACGGCCCGATGTCGTGTTATTGGAGTGTAAATGTACTTTGGGTTGTCTCCCGTTGCCCGATTGTTGTACTATATGTTGTAGGTTTACCGAAATAATGTTCCCATATATCCTCGACAGGCTGATATTTTTACAGATCACTAATGAAAACGATCGTATTTATTGTTCCTCTGTGAAGACAGTCGCAATGACAAACTAAATAGGTTTATAAGACGTGTTATGTCAAGCCTCGCTTTGCCAGCCAAAAGTAACAGCAGACTACATTTTGGATTAATGAAATCATAAGGGTATAGGATCTACAAGTTCTGTAGTTCATATGCACGTAAAGTACTATTTGAAAGTACTGATTTGTTTATGTAGAAGACCTATGCACACACTTTCACATATTATAGACATTAATCTTCAGACCCAAGACGTTGACAAGAACAAGATACACTTAAGTACTTCCTGAGGAGTTGTCTGTCAAAAGTGCATCATGCTAAATCCAGCACAGTTCCTTATAATTGCATTGAAGAGAGGGGAGGGAATGGTATAGCATCTAAATCTGCTATAACAATTGCATAACATTTTAAACAAATGCAATATGAAATAAATTTATTTTCAAAATTGGAAATAGTCCTTTAGATGAATTATTTGAATGGATTAACATTTTTGGCATGATTTTGAATACATTCTGTAACAGCAAAATTGAAGTATGGGAATGTTTAAATGAAACTATATTTGTTGTGAAAGTTTGCTAATCTTTCCAATAAAGTTTCATGCAATTCAGTTAAAACAGTGAGTTTTTACTAATAATACCATAAAATAATGTTATACATGTATTTAGATATAAGGACACCCAAAGACTAATCCATTGGTTCGATAGGAGTAAGTATTGAACTTACATGTATAAATGATTTCTTGCATTCACATCTACAACCAAGTTTGATCAATCGGTTAATTCTTACCAAAGATATTTAGTTGAGAAGTGTCAAAAGCATTGCATTTAAAAATTAAAGGGAAATAACTCTCTTAGAAATGGCCTCAAAAAAGGGTATCAAACTAAGGCAAGATTGTATAGCATTTAACTTTCTTATAAGTTTACAAATTTACTTTCTTTCAAGTTAATCGGTTAAAAGTTACTTAAGATATTGAGCAGACACCGAAAAGTTTACGGACAGATGTAAATAAAACGGCAATAACTCTCTTTAAAATGACCATGTATAAACAGGTACCAAACAAAAGCTAGCATTCATATATAATTTTCTTAGAGCGGACACCGAAAGTTTACGGACTGACGTCGAGTGGGGCGTATAAAAATGAACATCAGTTTAAATTATTTTGAATTTATATCAAAGCGACAAACCACACGAACAAAATTCTTACCTCAAAGTTGATAAAGAAAGGAGCAGAGGATACATCGAGATCAAGAATTATACACCATTCAAAAAGTAGGAGTCGAAATAAGGTTCTCAGGAACGGCTAGCTTTCTGCACCACAGGTTGGACCTTTACGATACTTCCTGTCACCACATGTGGCACTCGTCCTGACACTCCCGTCAGATTCAGGAAAACATGAAGGTCACCAACTCTCTATGTCTGAAGTCTTTATTCATTGCAGAAACTAAAATGTCAAAATTAGAATGAAGGTCATGGTGACGGCCTTATAAGTCGTTCAGTGTAGATTGAGGACCCTCAGCTAGGAAACCCTGACTTATTAGTGTATTGGTCAACAGGACACAACTGTCACAGTGTAGATTGAGGACCCTCAGCTAGGAAACTCTGACTTATTAGTGTATTGGTCAACAGGACACAACTGTCAAACAAATGTTGTTACTTATAACAGACTATTAAGTACCGACTCCACTATGTATAATCATGCGAGGGCAAGTTGTTATACTATAGATATGAACTATTATAAATTAAAGTCATGTTTTTCAGATGTAGTTCATATCACATAAAAGATGAGCAGGCTTTTGTAACAGCTTATCAAAAGCATTTGTAAAACATTATAAATATGAAAAAGAAGGTATCGGCACTGAATTAGAAATATAAAAAAGGACGTTATCATCCCCTTTTGCTGTTTTTAAAACGGAAGAATTTACTTTAACTCTCAGATGACGATAACATATGTTTTTCTTTAATTTAAAACAACATTTATTTTCGTAACGCTTTTGCATTGTATAAAACGGTTCTACGGCTTGTCTTTGGACGTTTCAGATTGAAATGTATTAATAATATGTTATGATTGCAAAACTAGAGTTGGGGGAACTACTTGCCTTTTGTCTTTCATGTAGAATGTACTTGGATGTTAATTCACTGGTGTCTTACCTGTTGTAATTTTCAAATAATCAAGGTAGGTACGTCCTCTTGACCAGTATCCTACTTATACTATGAGGTACATTTTGTTTTAAAATCAATATTCCATTAAGAAACCCTACAGTTGTTATCTTGATCTGAATTCCATCCATCAGACTTCATTTACAGGCATAACCGAACCCTTGTTTAGTATGTGTTTGATTGTCGGTGACTAGAGACAGCAGAACGGATGCCACACGTGATGCAGTAAGCTTTTATCTTTCCGAAACTCCTGATTACGTCTGGGTTTGATGAAATAATTGTGTGACTTTCTCGGGTATTATGATATTGAACCCCGAGACATGCATACAAGTTTCGTCACTTTTACCAAACTAGTCTTTTTTTTCAAAAATGCATTATGAAAACGATACTACCACTGTCGAACATATTACAATTTAAATCTGATTAAATTGTTTCTGCTATGTACACAAGCTGTCTACTTCACCTCAGGTTATGTATAATTATGATGTATGATGTTTTGAAAATATATGCGAGAGAACTCCTTTGATATCTTATTGACTGTAACTATTTTTTTTTAAAGTTAATGGTCTACATCAATACATATATACAATTGTCATTAACCAAAAGGTTTACGATCGAAATCCTCGTCTAATAAGGCCGCACATCTACTATATTACACGTTCTCCCTCTCATCTGTTTATAACAAACATACCCATGTTTCATACCCATTCACTGTTTGAATTTAATCATTCTTGTAAACTACTTACTGTTTGTTTGAATAGTTATCATTGCTGGCTAATGTATTGATGAACAATAACCTCCTCTGCGTTGAACATAAATGTATTCATCTGCTATTTAATAACGAAATCGTGTATTAAAAAAACTACTTTTCGGATAAATAAATGTACTTGTTATCAAATAAAATTATACGGAAAGTCATTTAATTAAGTTATTAGTATTTGATAAATAAATTTAAAAATAAAAAAAATAAAACTAAATAACGTAAGTTCTATCCATCATATTAATGTATCAAAAGCAAACCCACGTTCCCATTGATAACTCCCAACCCTATGTAGAATGTGTCCTGAAACTATTCCCTAAACATCCGTCATGTTATGTGGTAGACTTGAGAGCGGAGACGGATGGCGGTAGAGTGATGCATGACCTGAATACCGTGGTTCGTATTTGATTTCCAATTAGAAAAGCAAGAGGCAGCTGTTATTGATTTGTATGCTAAATGTCGCCACACACAATACCTAAATACATGAAAAGTGTAAACGTCCCAATGTCACCTAGCCGCACTAAGGAACACCGATATAAAGTACGTTTAGTAGATGGCAGAGTATTCTCCCTTTACGATATAACCTCTTTAAAGTACATACTTTGAATAGTCTATTTTCTATCAAAAAAACCATACGATATCGATTGTGTATACTCTCCTGAACCTGAAACCAAGGACACTGCATACAATATCGATTGTGTATACTCTCCTGAACCTGAACCTGAAACCAAGGACACTGCATACGCTTCTTCATCAGTCGCTCTCCTCGATCTTAACTTACAACTTGACCAACAGGTACGGCTTATTACTAAGGCCTACAATAAAGCGTGACCATTTCGATTTTCCGATTGCGAACTTTCCCTTTCTTTACATTAACATCCATGCTTCCCGAACTTACACTGAATATTCAGAGCCTGCTCCGAATATCATCATGTCCATGATAGATGTCGTCTACCGGTAGACAAGCTTACAACATAGGGTGTGCAGGTTGGTGAAGACTATGGACAAAATCACTGATCGTCATAATGATCTTTCTGACGGTCTAATGGTGTTACCTATACAGAGAAATAATAAAACTACTGTCGCCTAAAGGTGTTTTAATTAATATAACTCAAATTCATATCTATGGTCTTCTTATATGTATTTTACAGACAAATAAAATACAATATGATTGTCTTCAGACGAAAACATTTACACTTAAATAAAATACATATTAATGATCTAATTAAGTGTTAAGGTTATTACAGACAACACGACACGTATTACTACGGGCGGATTACTGTTTTAGATGTATACATTCAAAACCCATGCAATGTACCATTGATCAAATGAAACTTAATGCAGCCAAACACAGATGTAAATTCATAAATATTGAAAATCGCACTGGAAAGTCTAATAAACTAAACTATTCGAGTTCACAGATGGTATACAGAAGATATACAGTGTCATAGGCACTATGTAACAAACCACATGCATCGATAGCCTAGAACATAAACCTTTCCAACATATTGGAACTTTAGGAATTTGAATGAATATTAATATAAAATATAACCATGCACAGGAATGCAGACACTTCGAACTTTTGTGTAATATGCCTCATACGTAATTCACCACTAAGATGAAGAACAGATTTTCCGATAATATTATGAAACAAAGATAGGAATATTGTTACCTTAGTTTAATTTATAAAGTACACGGCAGATTTGCTTGAGTTTATTGATCCGACAGCTATAAATCACCTTAATGAGAAACAGACGTGCTACCGAAAACAACAGCTCATAAGCTCCGCTTTATATCGGGTAATCATGACCTAATCCTTACAGACTCTTGCCGAAGTTGTTTGTTCTAAATTCCTCCTTAAACATTTTCAGAAACACAACAGGGCCCTATCTTACAAATCGTTAACTTAACATCCAAGCTGATCTGACGTGCGTGGCAGTAGCGGAGGGGAACACTCTGTAGTAGGTTATATCGCTCTCAGTGTTGAAGTTGTCTCTCTTTGCGTCTACTCTGTGCCTGTATCAAAGCACGTCACCACAGAACGTGTTTACTGCAACCGAAGTATATTCATGATAATCAACAAAGATTTGTAACTCTTCGTTTCATGTTGTTTTAGAGGTTTAATAAATAATTGAAAATATCCAGGGGGTGAACCTTTTGTTTAAGTTCTGTATCATAGCTATCAGCATATACAGATTGTATTTACTCAAACAAAGGTATCAAAAAGTCATCTTAGCATAATTGTGTCAGAGGGTACTGATACAGGAGTTAGTTACCTACTATTAATGTGAAGTCAATACACTGTTGTGTATAGGTGTGGATCTCACAAGGATGTGAGAAAAGTTACCTGTCCCCTAATATGAATGTGTTGTGGAGTTACTGCGATCTGTGTAATACTGTATTATCATTTATTTAATGTGTAAAACAACGTTAGTTTACATGTAGTTGACTTAACATATAAGTTAAAATAGACGATCGGACAGATGTTTTTTCTTTATTAACATGTATTCTGATGTCGATTCTGCTGGGAATTATGTGTCCTGTATTTCTGGATTTTCATTTCAAAGAAATACTTTAATAAGGATTCATAACTCAGATTCAAATATCTGTATGCAAATCTGTATAAAATGTGTAAATAACGTAACGTGTGGGTTCTTCAACATTTATCAATAAATGGCGTAACCTTTTGATTCATCGCAGTTGAAATAGTCACCTATTTGATAGATTTGGTTCATAACCTTTTGTGTAGTGATTTGACGTGCTGGTCAAACGTTGTGAGGACTGAGACTGTTAGATATGAAAAGTCAACGACAGGAACCGATATCATGAACGAAAAAAACCCGGATGAAAATTCATTTCCTGTACCACGGCATGCTAAATATCGCCAGATTCAGGAAAGCAAGTAGATCATCAAATATCGGAGACATGTTCAACGCATTTATCATAGCAGATACAAAAACACATTTTGGGATATCTTTGTCAGGATGAAAACCATGGAACCGATCAAATAAACCTTAATTAAAAAGCGAATTTGTAGACACTTCGCGACTGATAGATTATTTGCGGAAGTTTTACAACTTATGGCAATTACAAATAAGACAAAGACACTCACAAGGACACACTCACACTGACTCCCACACATCATCCTCATCATCAAGAACACTCACACTAACTCGCACATGCACATCATCCTCATCATCTTCATCCCCTCCTCATCTTCTTCTTCATCATCATCATCATCATCATCATCATCATCCTCATATGTAACCCCGGTTGAAGACCTGTCAACCATCTGCGACTCTTCACTAGTAATGCCACAGAGAAAGGTTAATTACTTTTGAGGGAAGGATGAACGGAAATATAACGTACCACCATGGCAATACATAAGTCAAATTCTAACTCAAAATCAACAACAGGAACTTAGGAAACAATTAGCTAAACACATTACAAAACCTAAGAGAACTGTATACACGGACGTATGTTCACTTACCATCACTCAAGCCACATATCTGTACGGATTTGGCCTTATTTTATACAATACTTAAGCATGATAATATCTCAAATGAAGTTACGTTCCAGGGTGTTATGACGAATTGCAAGGTTTTTGTAAAAAAATATCCAAAGAAAAGTAAATGTTTGAACGGATTTTTAATTAAATTACATTGACCATGGGAATACTTAAAACAAGTTTTTGTTTCAGTTACAGTACGATTGCATAGGAAGGTTTTTCTATCTTTTACCGATTCAATTTCTGGGAGAGTCAGATTTCCTGAAACCGAGGTATGTTTCGCGAAATTTCTTACTTTGTTGGTTGTCAAGATTAACTTGTCCAATAGCGTTAGCTACACACATATTTCTTTTACCACGTAAACTGTCAACCAGTAGGTCATTTTACAAAATTAAGATAAGATCTTTGTTTTTCTTTAGGATTTTCAGCAGGGTATTGTTTGCAACGTCAAGTTGTCGTTTTAGGTACGATTTGTTTAGTCTACGTCAAAGTTCTATCCCAAGACAAAGAACAGAGAACATGATACTACTGTACACTGGTACAGGTATATAACCGATTTTTGGTAATTATCTAAATAACTGCTTAAACTGCTATATACAATAGAGAACATTGATGAAGTCGTCCTGTTGATAAGTCTGCATTGCTATTTACAGTCTCTACAGAGTTTACTTCTAAGATCTAGCATGTTAGATACCGGGTGTTACCTGTAATGAAATCATCTGTTCCATAATTTCCGAAATATTAGAAACTAGACTGACATTTGTTCCATACTTTTTATCTTTCCCTTTTGGAAATCATCTGTTGGTTATTATGTGCAATAAATTGATTCAAATGTATACTTCTGATGGCGCTTTTGATTTTTTCTCTTTAATTACTCTTTCGAATGTATTTGTTGACGCTAGTTTTTTTTCCAGTTTATCAATAATGCATATCTTAATCAATAAATTTTACTATATTGTTTTTAATATCTTAAACCAGGCGTACCTTCCAAACATAATTACAGCATACAAGAAACTGTGTGAATAAAAGCGAATACCAATAGAAAATGACGTCTGACATGTCATTCGTTACAAGGGGTATGCGAAGCATATGCAATACACCCTTATCTTCCCCGTTCTCTTTAAAATAGTATTGTTGAGTCCTTCGTCGTTTCGGAAAAACAAGTGTCTGTAACAAACGTAAAGTGATCAGGCGATCAGGTGAAACAGTATGGGGCATGTATACTTCTGGTATGCAGGTTAATTAGTACTACGTTAGCTTTGGTGAAGTGTTAGATTGGAAAAATCGGCCGGAAATGGCTAAAATTTCACATCCATCATGAAACTGAAATCTACTGACTATTACCTTCTCGACAGACATGCAGTCACTGCACAGCAGTGTTTATGCATGTTGATGTAACAGCTGTCAGACTATCATTGTTTACCGGAAGTACACATGACCCCATATCACGTGACAAGTGTTTCTCAACACCTATCGAATCCGGAGTGAAAATTTATATAAAAAACGACGTATTACTGAATTCTTAGTGCAAACATTTGCACTCTATCCCCCAGTACAATTGTAGCACTTTGTGTGTTGATGTATTTCCTTTAATATGAACATACACATGTACTTTGTTTTACACACTCCTAAGTACTGTATTTCAATTGTTTTGTTCTTCGATTAATTAGAATATTATCTCATGAATCGCTGTTTCATTTTATGACTCATTGGGAACATTGGGAACATATTCCATGTTTATTCCAATTCACAATCTACTTATTTTGTTAGAACAATATGTGAATGTGTAAAGTCATACATCGTGAAGCACATGTTAGTATACGAACTCCGCCCCTTATTAGATGATCATACGGATGTATCTGAAAACCGCGACTTAATTTAATTTTTGAAGGTAATTTGTTGTACATTACTGATTGGCACATTGTAATCATGTTCCGAATTAGCGACGATTGTCTTAAGGCTAAAATGCAGATGTGAAGGGTAAAACTTTCCTGTATAACATGTTGCCACAACATGTATTGATGGCCGCCGATCCCGCCGAATTATCCATTGTTGTGTGCCTACTTATAATTTCATTGCCTTACATCGATGATTGTATTTAAATGAACGTGCATCATCGATGGTTAATGTTTAGGTTTTTACTTTCTTAACACATAACACATTTGATTATTATTTTGTTCCCGTTGTCTTTATAACAGTTTCATAAGAAGGAAGTCCACAACATCGTCTTTTGTTTACTCGTTCATTGCGTGTCAGTTCTGTTCAAGTCGTCCTCAATATGTTTCTGTCTCTTTATCCCCATCTACCTCAATAATGTCCATGGACACTTCACGATATTTTGATTCCTTGTCAGAAATGCTGTCTTAAAGGTGTACTCTTGCTAGAAAAAAATCCCGATTCAAAGTTACAGGTTTAAGCGGTTAGACGTGGACTCTTACCTGCAATAGTAGTTTTCTATAGGAAACCTTTAGTTAACGAATTTGTTTAAGTTGAGGAATATTCGTAAAACTTTGGACAGCTATCTTTATAATGTACATAGATATAGTAATTATATATTTGGAGGTTTGTGTGAAATAGCAATTTTGAATGTATGCGAACAGAAATGCATCACATATGGATTGCCGTTTAAGTTAGTGTGGCTATAATATGCATAATGTTAGGACTTCTCATGTTTAAAAAAAAAGTCTCTATTTTGACACGTTGTGCAATAATGAACTGGTTTTTATATTTCAGGTTTTAAAGATGCTTATCCTGGTGGTGCTCATGTTTGGGATCTGCTGGCTTCCGCTCCACGTGTTCATTATGGTGGTGAACTTTAACCCGGAAATACTTCGATATAAATCAGCAGATGAAGAACACTTCTATCTCGGAATGTACTTAGCAATTCACTGGCTTGCGATGTCTAACAGTTTCGCAAACCCTTTCATATATGGATTCTTCAACGAAAGCTTTAGGGTAAGAACACAATGCAGATGTGACAATAACAATAAATGTCTACTCACTCAAGCTTATGGTTAATCAAAAAATATTAATCCGTGTATATATATAACAATGCTTTGCCCTATTTAACGAGACAATGATTTTTGTAATTGGTAAATACGTCATATATTGGTTCCTATTGTCATTGACGTGCCGAAATGTCCACCCGTATCATAAATTGTTCAGTTTGTCTGGTATTTGCCAAGCTTCCGTATGACTGACATGTACAAAGGTAACCCTTTACACAGTGTACTTACTGCTCTTGCTAGCCGCGAGTACACACATAGAACATTGGCTGTATTTACTTCTCCTCTTTTTATTTGATGTGAATGTGAATGTAATTTACCGTGACTCTAAAAGTGCATTTCCTTCACGGTTCAGTGAACAAATAGCAAATCATCGTAGTAATTGATATTACAATGTAGATATGCACTATTAGTACAATTGTTAATGCTCACCTGACAACTGATTCCAACCTGCTTTCATGTAAGTTCAATGTTGTATTTGACCAGGTCTTTATCATCGGCCTTTTTCAGATTAATTGTTTCCAAATATATACAACTTGGATATAAGGCACACTAAATACATAAACAATTGAAAGTGATTAAATTGAAGGCTTGGAAACACTTAACCCTGTTATAATACATAATACCCTAGTAATGAAGTACTGAGGTAATAAACGTGCGTCCTTCTACAGACAGTTGGACATTTCAAAAATGGTAGACATCGTGAACCTTTTAAATGTGATTTATTTGATAAAAATCTTTACTTTTATTTTCTCGATATATTGACCGGTAAGCTGAATTCGAGATAGCATGGTATATATCTTACTTAACACAATTGCGTTTTCCTGTTTCAGGCTGATCTAATAACCTTGGTGTACACTTGGTTTCCTTGCTGTGTATGTTTGAAAAATGCAGTACCCGTGTCTTCAAGCGCCCGCGGGACGGACTATCAAACGTTTATACGACATAGAAGTAGTGCTCGGAGTACCTCTTCCAGTTCATGGTCATCTAAACAGTCCTCTGTACGGTCTATGGCGAGCTGCGGCAGTATAACGACTTCCGAAGGGAAGGGAACTCCGAGAGACACATGTCTCAGGAACAATTTATTGAGGAAGAACTCTGTCCTCCTTGACGTCATAAGTATCCAGGCCAAATCATCCAAGAATAATGGCCCTCGAGATGACGTGTGACCCCTCGAGGCGTCCGTCGTTTATCAATAGGAATTCTATATTGGTCATAGCTGTATTGGCATCAGAATGAAACATTGCTATTCGAAGGTAGTTTTGTCATTCCTGTAGGTCAAATCTGAGGTCGCGGCCACGATCCAGCCACGCTACAATAGAGTCTAGCTGGGCTATCATAGTTGTTTGATATATAGACGGCTAGTGCATAACTATCCTATGGGGAAATAGAAGTCTTCTTTTGACGACATCAGATACAAGGCTGCTGTATCGAGACCGTCACACACACTTAATACGAAGAGACTTATTTTAGTCTTTTGCGTAATTTTCATAGTACACATCAATTAATGGATTCAAATAAAAATCTGTGTTTCTTTATTTAGGTAAAATTGTGTTTTCCTCTGATATTTGTGTCCTAACGATCGCTCACGGAACTACAATGTGTGAGACCTTGATGTACAGGGTGTCTGATTCAGATCATGTCGATATCACTAGAACATTCCTGTCTAACGGGGTCTGGTCCAATGAATATTGTCCGTCCACCACCAGTTGTAAATGCTTTGATTGGAAACCAGACATCATAGATATTTTTGTTGCCCTGAATACTTGCTATTCAGGCTAGCGGATAAACCTCGTATGCATAAAGCAGTATTTATATGTCTGGTACACGAGTATTTCCAGATAGCACACGGTCAGTCTATACATGTTTTACAGCAACATCCGTACAATTACTGTACCTACTCAATTAAGATAAGTGTCTTAAAACACAGAACTATTTAGGAACAGTAAATGATAAATAGGGCTAGCTAAAGCTCGAGGTATACATGATCCCTAATGAGTTCCCATTTCACATGCGATTGATAAAGCAAGATGTCTAGAATTTCCCATTTTGTAAGGCTTTCATTACTTAAGTTGTGCAAATCAAGTAGAAAGCTTGCCTATTGTCTTACATATCACACCGTTATTTGCGACAGAATTAACATAGTTCGCGAATTTAGGTATATCTTCCTATTGGCTGCTTCGTACTTGAATTGCTATTATTCGGACACATGATAAACATTCTCAACAGTGCATCTTTATTTCAATAGTGTTATCAAATGATTTGCATGTCAACTTCAGCCTCACGGTACAGTGTTTTATGAAACGCGTTTAAAACTAATAACTACATACAAAAATGTATGTAATATTATCCAGATCTTGTTTTGTTTCCTTTTTTGAACGTATACACAATCACAGCAGACATTACCTAGCTCCTATTGTTTTTTCGTGTGCATGTATACACCATCATTGTAGACATTATCTAGTTCATTCTGTTTCCTCGTTTGAACGTATTTACCATCATGGCAGATGCTAATTTTCATATTCTGTAAAAACCTTTTGCCTGATTCTATAAATATTTTGAAACCGTTTTTTATCATGTAAGTATACATGTACACAGCAATGCCATGAACTTTATAGGACTAATTCTCGTAAAACAGATGTTATTAACTTTATTTTACTACAAACCGTTTACCTGGAGTAACGGTTATATGACCCATGGCGACGTGTAATGATATACATGTATGTTTAGACTGTATAATTAAATTGGGGTCATCGGTAAATGTCCAGACGTCGTCAGCGTTATATGAGATTATGAGACTGAATGTGATTATTGAACCCATAATTGATTTTTTGTTGTAGATTGATTTATTATTTAGATACATTTAGAAATTAATAAATAAAGAAAAAAATATGATGGCCGTTTCCCAACAACGTCAAATAAAACTACAATTGCCAAGCGGTACACAGCAGATCTTCAGTGTTTGTTTTTTTTGGTATTTTTTGGCAAGAATTGTCTATCTTGGATTTAGTTTATTTCGACCAAGTGTGGCATATACAATATGAATAAACCATTTACTGTAAATATGCAATAGATGTGACGTATACTTTGACCATCGAATCAACCTAGCTTTGTGTTACTAACGGGAGCGTCCTCCTTTCTATATCTTGTTTATATCACGGTACACACACATCTATATTACATATGTAGGAATTCATTTGTCGTCTGTCTTTAACCACCTTTAGCTCCAAATCTATCTCCCTGTGTGCTGAAGCTCTCTATAAGGTTCCATTTAACACATACGTTATGTCAGCATCATTAAATAGCTCGCATGATCGAGGTTTGACGTATCATTTATAACAACAAAAGCCAGTTCATGAAACAACTTTATTTAACGACATACCGATTGTAAGCCAACCTATCGCCTTCAGCGACCTATGTTTGCATGTAGCATGTTTGAAGACAAAAATAGCAACTGATATCTTTCATTCTGCTCTCTGAAATACCTTAACGTTCCAGGATGTTTTGATAGTCATAATGCTGAAAACGTACCGTAACAATGAATTAAACATACACGATGCATATGACCCATTCATAATTTAGTGTGATTTATCATTATTTAAATAAAACGGCACAAACAAAAATTAACAAAACTTAATTAAAACAGAGAAATAATAGAAATGAAGTTGTTACAAGTTCGAAACAGTATCAAGTTAGCATTAATATTGATTAAAAGTGCACCTTTGTTTGAAATCAGCTCAAGGTGAACAGAAACACGGTGCAAAACGATAATTACTTAAGAAACTGGCAAGCAGGCACTATCTTGTAAATGTTTTTCCTTCTTGTAAAAAGTTAAAAAAAAATATATAAATAACATTTTACAAAAACCATCCTGATAGGAACATGAATGACCAGTAGATGTAAAGTTATGTAATGACTACAGTTACTACAACAAAGGCACGCTCAAGAACAATGCTATGGTTACCTGAATTCCACGACCACCCTGTTGCTATACTTCTGAGGGAGGAGACATACAACAGCGTGTATATCAATTACATCGTTTAAGCGGAGTTCTACTTACGTTAGTTTCCTCAGTTGTTCTCGGTAATTAATTACTGAAGTAATATAGCAATGTCAGTGTACTCCCTTCGTTATAATTAGTAGTTTAACAACACATTAACCTTGGATTCCTACAGAGACGTTTCCTTCATATCTTTGACCTTATTTTTGGTTACCTTTTATGTTAGTAGAATCAGAAGGCTGTTTCGCCCATCATACATACCCCTGTTTGATGTCCATATCAAATACAACACGCTAGAGTCAGTATTAGAGGTTTACCCAGTTAATTTAGTCGGTATTTATTTCGTTGTAGCTGATAACCCAACCATAAGGTGAAGGAGAAGCGGAACCAGCCTCCGTACGGGAACCAAATTGACTATTGAATGACATATTATGGAACGTTTTAAACTAGAATATACAAAAATCCAAACTGACTTTGACCAAATCTCTAATTGACCAAGTGAGGGTTTAAAAAGTTTTTAAATGAAATTTTAAAAAGTGCAATCTTTCAGTGTTTTATTTCAGTTCATATATTTTCAGGTTTGCTAATACATGAGTGCCATTTTTTATGTTTTCATTAAACATCACAGACGATTTAACAATTGTGACATATTTTTTTTAAACTATCTGCCTTAAACTGTTTAAACTTAAACTTGAAATCTTAAAGTGTACATGTTATAGGACCTTACTTTGCATACTTCTCTTATTACCAAACGAGTTACAAACCACAGAATTATTTAAATGTATTTTGGTATAATTTAGATGGATTGGTTGATGTTATAAAGTATGTATAAGCATGCACACCTTGATATAATCGGTAACACTGAAGTCACACGCAAGTTAAACAAAAGTAACATTATTTGATTACCTTGATTACTACTTCAATGTTTACTTTCGTAAAAATTACAGATTGACATAATATTTATCATTCACGTAATCAATAGAAAATGGTTTATGAAAGATAAAAAACATAAAACATATAATTTTGTTTTTCAAGTTTATGGAATACACGAACAAATTACAAGACACACCAAAGTTATTGTACCGAGTATGAATCTTTCGATTGATTGACTAAAAAACACAATGTAGCAATGCTGCGGGCGATGTGATGAAGTTACATAAGTGTAATGAAAAGCTTATTGCAAAATATGTAATTTATTTAATAAAGACGAAAAGGAGATAAATTATGAGCTCTTATAGTTTTGTCATTAGATATACTTGATATTTGTATAATTTGATGCTGTTTCCACCTTTTAAAGCACAATTTTATTTATCGCATATGTCTGATGTATTCTATTTAGTAAATCCGATTGAGCCTGTAATGTCAGAACCATGTAAGGACAACTGGTATAGCAGAAGTAATATAGCGCAAGAAAAGGAAAGGAACAAACAATATGTAATGAATTGAAAGTACATTGTACAATGAATGATATCTGAATTCTGAGGGGGACTGATTAAGATGCTGTTGACAATGCTTTAAAGCTTTAATCACTTAAGCAAAGGGCTTGCCATTTCTTAAAGTTCTGATATAGTCTTACCAATAACATAAACCCAAAAGTACGATGTAGCGACCTGGAATTGGAACAATGCTACGCCACAATACACAAATAAAAACAGATCAAAGCTTACTTCTGTCCTGACACGGTAGTTCTGTTGGAGTGTTCTATATGCACTTAACCTAAGAGTTAATAGACAGACGAGGAACTAGAGCATAGCTTCTAAGAACAGTGTTGTTTGTGAATGATGTGGAATGAGTTTTGGTCCAAAAGAATGAGACTTCACGAACGGAAGAAGCTGTAATTACGTTTGGCATATCGGTTACGTATCGTATCTCCTCAACAGGTCTCTCTGGCTGTGTTGGTATACTTCAAACAATCTTACAAGTCTCGTAAATATCAAATGTGAAGTATTTGTTACCGAGCAAAATCCACTATGTTCATCTTCAAAAAAGGCAGATTTATTATTGTTTCAAGTACAGTTAAAGTACAAAGAAATGACTACATCTGTTTAACTATAAATTAGCATTTCCTCTTTTATGTAACATAAAACATATTGTACTTGTCAAAACTATTCTGCAGGATTAACTGAAAATTGAAAATCTCTGTAAGCTTCTCTTGCTAATAGGATTGAAAATAGAAAAATGACAGCTTTGTCTTCTTAGTTCTAAATTATGATGGATTGGAACACACTGATGGATATCTCATCACTTAGTACGAATACGGCTCTGTAACATAACAATGTACTCACCACTTAGTACGAATACCGCTCTGTAACATAACAATGTACTCACCACTTAGTACGAATACGGCTCTGTAACATAACAATGTACTCATCAGGTAGTACGAATACGGCTCTGTAACATAACAATGTACTCACCACTTAGTACGAATACGGCTCTGTAACATAACAATGTACTCACCACTTACATTGTAGTACGAATACGGCTCTGTAACATAACAATGTACTCATCACTTAGTACGAATACGGCTCTGTAACATAACAATGTA
>JAUMHH010149852.1:0-19682 GCA_032359455.1 Chlamys rubida | reverse complement strand
CCATAACGTAAAAAAATGACGTCGCCGTTTGTAACGTCGCTTTTGATTGGCTGATACAGCGGCGTAATAATTTCTAATTTCTAATTTCTTCGCGGTTTATTTAGAGTACACTCCGTTTTTTGTGTTATATCTCCATAACATGAAAAACATATTGAAGTTAATCCTTAAATATTATAAAACAAGGAAGGAAACATATGAAATGCATATGTCAATTTTCTAGTTTGCTAAGCGATGAGAATATAGCTCAATAGAAATTTTAAGATGAAATAATATCATTTTAATGTTTGAAACAATTGGAATCGGAAATACACTATAAAACAAATAGTTATATCCTGGTGAAAATAGCGTTTATACAAACAAATAGTTATATCCTGGTGAAAATAGCGTTTATACGAGACTGTAACACCTTGTTTACCGGTAGTTCATCTTCCGCTTGTCAACATGTAAATTTACAATTTCCTCCAGTCTATTTAAACGATAGCATGTTTAACCTGTCAGTCCGTAGTATGAAACTTAACGCATGATAAATTGTGTCTATCTTCCATGCTTTAATGGAAATCCTTCAAATGTGAGTGGTCGATTTCCTCAACGAAGACATTAGTGAAAACTGAAAATATACATTACACATGTCTGGTTTTTGTAAATGTGAAAAATGAACAATAAGAGAAAAGCCGTTTTAATTATGCTAGACGGTTTCTAGAGAGTTTTAAAAAGATCAACATTTTCCAAAGTAGAGACCGGCTGTTAGATATTTTGAAAATGAATTTATATTCTTTGATCCTAATACATATGCTCATAATTTACGATAGACAATCATGCAATCGATGGATTTAGAAGGAGTTAAATACAGAAGAATGAAAAATCTCAAATGAAAACATCTTTGTATGCCTTAATGATAACGACGTAAGTCCTAACCCTGGTATTACAGGTATCACGTTACGTTCTGGAAGTCCTAACCCTGGTATTACAGGTATCACGTTACGTTCTGGAAGGGTAATTGTCTTTTTCTGCATCGACGACGCCTGCAATGTAATTCGAGGTCACAACGAAAGTAATTTTGCATTCTCAAATCAGGGATGAGGGGTATGACAAAGCAACAACTCGCACTGATGTGTGTGATTACGCTTTTAATGAAATGTCAACAACAAGAAAAACAAGTACCAAATAAAAAGGTATATACGTGTGTTCCATTTTGGACATCATTTTGACCAATCTGATACCTGTTACTTTTTAAAATTGGCGAGCAGATTGCTGTGCCAAGATAACCCATTGATTTAACAAAAAGTTCTATTTTAAGTGTGATAGTGGAATTGCAAGTTTAGGGTCATGCTTTTTAGAGTATAAAACACAATTAAGAATGAAATAACAATTTGTCTGCACACTGTAGGCTAAATGGAGCTCAAACTGATTGTGTGGAAACTATTAAAATAGTTCTTGTACGACCTTGAGACGGACTTTACGCAATAATTGTTTGAAAATTGAACATGCATTTAACGTTTAAATAGCGAAGACAGAAACGAGTAGGTGTGAACATGCTTAAATCTGGAGATTAAAATGGCTTTATAGACTCGTTGACATTTACTTTACACCTGCTGAATAAAAAATGTGGCTGACCTAAGTTAAAATCTAGTTATTTTAAAAATAATGACAATGACACTGACGTGTTTGGATCTACTTTTAAATCAAATAACGTCTTTCGTTCAAGTTATTATTTTTGTATAGTAGATAGTTACGCGCCATGAGTCTCTAACGTTACGTCATTTTTCCATCGGATTCTATGATAAATAACTTCAAAAAATTAAGTTCGGTTGTAGCCCACACTTGATGACAGGTAGAACAAAGCTAGCGCTTGTTTTGGTAGTAACAATATAATTATCCTTTTCATAGAATTGTATCAATGATGAGTAATTTGGCAAAAGTATTTTTTACGGCTACATTAAGCATTAAGTCTATGGGAACGACGTCAAATGATACCTTTCATGCTTGGAGGCAAAGTGATATCTCAACAACTGAACCACGGATAATAATATAAACACAGGATAAATCTCTAACAGGATATCAAGTTAAATCAAAACTAGATATCAAATGAAGTCACAATTAAAAAGGAAAAAAAGGAAATAGTCATATAATGGGAAAATGATGTCACCGTTATATGAACGACCAATAGCACATGACTGTATGTGAAACAATGGCATTTGGAAAGCGTAATTGTATATTTTTTTTATTTTATAAATTTATGTTTTTATTTGTAATAAATGCTTTTTTATTTGCTCATTATGATGTCGGTTTGTATCTTTAACGCAGTTATAAGGCCAAATAAACGATATATATGTATATATGAATAAAACAAAACTCGAAGACTAGTATACATCTGTATATATATGTTTGGTTTTGATACCTGCCTTTGCAATGGAGAGGTATCATAAAGATGCTTACGACTTTCGGCGTGATCGATTGGGACGTTTAAGTGCATTGGAGTGAGTGAGATAAAGTTAAGGTCGGAGGTCAAACACTGGGGTCGGTCGTTGAGCGTGAAACATACTTTTATTTTTGCAAAATATAATAGGAGAAATGTAACCATAATTGTATCTTGATATATCCGACACATGGACTGTTTCAACTTCTGCTGGCATGCGGTAACATCTTATCAGTGTTTGTAATAATTATAAGTTGGAAAACCCTCATTCATATAATCGTTTATGTAATAAACATACCAGTCGTACTTAATTTATTGATTTGACCAAATATATCGGCCGGGAAACTGTGATATATCCGACTTATTTGATATATGAGAACGTTCATCTGCACTTTGACACAACATTATAATTTACAAATCGCAAGCAAGATTAAACATTAGAAAATGTTCGTTACACAGAGAACTGTTGATTAATGGAACAATCTTCCGTCTAATGTTTTGAATTAAAACACAGTTAACAATTTTAATATAAAATAGATAAACACTGGTAAATACAATTTCAAAGAAAAATCGAAATCTTAACGTTGCGACTTTTGAAACATAATTTTACTTAATTTTTTTTTTCAGAGCTGACTTACAAATTATTAATAAATCCAAATTGTCACAATAAAATTTATGTATATACATCATATTATTATTTGTATAAATAAGACTATAGAATCATTTGTTATTGGAGTATATATAACCAATACTTACATGTATAAATCACATTCACTTTCCTTCGAATAAATCACATTCGCTTTCCTCCGAAGTTTCATATATACATACCACATGTATGATAAATTAGATCAGTCATCGACGCTCCAGTTATTACCATACCGATATAACAATTCTGGGTTTAATTTGACAAATACTCCAAGCAGATTTATTTCTTGAGTCAAAATAATCCACAAATCATTTAAATGATTGGTACATGTAGTAGACAACTGACTGTCGAGTCACTACAGCAGTAGTAAGTGGATCTCGTGCACATTGGGTTCAAGTTCCTCATTTACATTACAATGTTTGAACTAAAATCGTGTTGGTCAACGACTTTCGATTTTTTAATATATGTTAATCAATTACATAACATATCAATATGTAAATACAGTTATGACAAGAGCCAACAAAAAAACAACAAAAAAACACTTTTACATCATCAAAGATGGCGACCGCGATCCTGATGATGTCTGCTTTTATGAAACACACGCAGTCCCCGGTGATCCAAGCTGTCAAAATAATACACTTTATAAATATGATATGCATCTCCGGGTCAACAGATACCGACCTAAGAAAAACCCTAAACTGTTTTTTGTTTGTTACGTAAGTGTGTTCTTGATTGATTAATGGTGACACATTAGAAAAGGTACCTAATATGCACGCATTATTAACATTCGTGATGTAACGAAGTGCTAGATGGTGCTTACAAAATATTCAAGGGAAATAACTCCAACAAAGATTATATGTTTAAAGTGATTTGTGAAATTTTCAAATCATATCAATACAAAACAAAAACGGAAATACCAAAGTGTCAACAAAACCTTAATTTGAACTAAAAATAAATAGAAAGCAAAGTAGAATACGAACAGAGAAACGATTGACATAAAGATCCTTGCAAAACATAAAGGCGACTAAGACCATGTATAAGCGTATGTTGCTTCATCGACGACACCCGTCATCGTAATCTAGCTCAAATTCAAGACATGTGCCGTCCTTCTAATTAGAACGGAATGGCAAAAACACAACAACTGGGATACGAAAGTGTCAACAAAATCATTATTCAAACTCAAAACCGATAAATCTGGGGTAAAATACGGACAACGAAAAGATTTCCAATGCGCCCCTTGATAAAGTACAGGGATAATAAGACCAGGTGCTCCGGGCGGTAAAGGTCTTCTGCTTCATTGATGACACCCTTCATGTAAATCTTGATAAAATCCAAGTTATGTCACGTCCTCACATCGACCATTCTGGTAATGACAACCAAGCAACAGGGCACACTAATTGAACATAACATAAACAAATGAGCATAGCAAAACAACATCGACACATATATCACACAAAGAAAAGGCATATTTCCCTGGGGGATTATGACAATGAAACATAGAATACACTAATGAGCAAGCTAAAATACCGACCTTAATACCATACAAAGAAATAGTGTATTTACCTGGGATATAATGACAACGAACACATAGCTACTAAGGAGCAAAATAAAACACCGACCTTCATATCACACAGTGAAATAGCATGTTTACTTAGGATATACTGGCAACCAACACAAATACACTAATGAGCAAAACTCATTTCTTTCTTTAATCAAACGATCTACATACCCTGAATCATTTATCTGGAGATAATATTAAATAAGTCCTTCAAGTGAGTTCTCATTGGAAGTTTGGGTATCTGTACAAGTTTAATTAGTATGAAAATTACTACAATGAGGAGATTTAAAGGCTGAAAATCAACACATGTGGTCTCTGAAATGAACTATATTTTGCACGTCACATTGTCTCTATCACACATACTAACAGTTTGTAACAAGTCAGGTGATAACTATGCATCGCGAAGTGCGTCGCTTTGATAAGCGCGTCAACGTTTAGCAATTATGGTCCCCTCATCGCCAAACTAACAAACGTGACTATCTTAACTCATAATCATTAACATTCCGTTCATTGATTGTTACATAACAACACGGAGTCACGGTAGTGTAGTGGTAGCACGCCGGGCTCGTGACCGAAGGGTGGCGGGCTCTCTAACCCTCGGGCCTCAAAACTTCCACGGCATATATAAGTGTTTCTGATTAGTTTTATGTACGATAAGAAAATTATAATATCTTATATCCTGTACACATTCATTTCCTCATAATGCTAAAAACCATAGCTTATACTTTCCAATTTTAAATTGAAAATACATATTAAGGTATTTGTTAGGGTTATAATTCACGGTACCAGTATTTAATGTATATAAACAGGAATTTGATTAACACAATTCAGCCGTTATTAGATACTGAGTATCAATGCCTTAACTTTTTATGTCGTTTCTAAACCAATCATGTTGGGTTCCCGTTCCTCTTCATGTCGAGGCTCATGTGGTCGAAAGCACAACTGTTTCAACTTCCGAAATAACGAAATCGCCATTTTAACCTGTTGTTGCATCGTTAGCAAAAAATAAATCACAAGAATGCCGGTAACAAAAGCTAACAAAGCGATCGGGTATATAGTAACATCTATTGTTTTAGCTGTTGTACATCCAAGTTCATTAAGGCTCAAATCGAAAATGATCCTACCTTTAAGAGATGGTGGACTCGCACACTTTAAATCTCGGAGATATTTATACTGACCCACGACTCCAAACTTCGTTTCATATCTAGAATTACTGGAGGCAAAGTTAACGAAATCTGCCATATGGCAGTCACAAATAAATGGATTGTTTCGTATATCAACTTTAACGAAGCGATGATGTTGTATTCTCATCAATGCAATCAGTGTTATGGTAGTAATGTTATTGTACCTTAAGTCAAGTAGTCCAACACTTGGATCTTCGCTCTCCATCCCATAATCCATTACGGTTTGAAATTCTTTTATAAAATTATACGTAAAATCTAAATGTTTTAGTCGGGGAAAATACAACCTCCAATCGTCTAGGCGTTCTGGTAGCTCCGTCAACGAAGATGCGGAAAGATTTAGCGTGCGGAGCACAGGATAGTTCGAATTTTGAAGCAACACGCTGTCGTGCTTTGCTCCTAGACTTGTTGCCTTACTTTGGTCCATTAACAACAGGTGCGTGTAGTTACACGTGATAGGTGATACGGACACTCCTCGGTGGTAATTTCTGGGTGTATGACTGGACATATTGGCGTCGACTTCTTCTATTATAGAATCGGGAATAGTCTTAAACTGGTATGAAATATTTCTATTGATGGCAGCGAAGAGGTGTTCTTCGGGCCCACATTTCGCCGCCTTTGTTACCAAGTTAACGTTGTTGGTGACGTTCATAAAATCGATGACATCGATATACATCACACAGTTGGTTATGCTGTAGTATCTTAAAGTATCTGGGACTTGGTTGATGGATTTATTAAAATAATCTGCCGTGTAATTCACCAGCAAACAGTTGCTGACGGAAATATAATTCAGACCTGCAGCACGAAAGGGCCATTGCAGTGTGACATTTCCTCCATTATAGCATCGAACTGTGAGGGCGTAGCTCTTTCTGCTAGACTGCTCCTGTAGGAAGCGTCTTAAATTATGAAAGTTCAACACGTCACCTGGGCCTATTGCACAAACTAGGCAAGTAGGAGATTCCCTTCTTCTGGTCATGTCGAAAACAATTTCCTCCATCGACGAATCCATACAGGTATTCATAGGTTTGACTCGGCAGACTTTTCTCCATTCTCCTGGAATAATGTTAATATGTGCATCCGTACGCATTTTAGCATTTGTGATAGAGAATTTTGTTCTCGTTGAATTGTGAGTTTTCAATGAAAATTTGCCTTCAGTTCCATATCTTTCCTCTGATTTGCATGAATTAGTCATCCAGAGAGTCAAATATACTATGCATTTGCAATATCTAGCAAGCATGTTGCTTCTTTTTGAAGAGAACATGATAAATGCTGAAGTGTTCTACTTAAATGTGACTGCACACAAACGCGTCTGTTATTGTCGCTTCACATAAGGAAACTCTGGATGTCAACCAATCGAAAATACCTCCAGTTTCTTGGAACAACACGCCTGAATGACGCATACAATTTGCTTGCTCTCCTTTAATAAGAAAACAGACTTCCTAACGTGATAATGAACCATACTAATGCAGGGTAAAATAGGCTATAGCTGATGTCCAAATGGCTGACAGAGGCGCATTAATTACGAACAATAAAGGTCAAGGCTGTGAGTGACCGACAATATGGCGCATAGGGGGAATTCTGTTTATATGATGCACGTGACTGCTGCAAGGACTGTTGTGTTCTGCTATTTATGAAGTGAAGATTCCTGGAAAATAAGGTCAACCACATGATAGAATATGAGGAAACTAAACAAATCAACGCTGTTGTCAGCAATGCATTGGTGATACGTATTATTCAAATAAAGTTTTTTCTACAATGTCACATTTAGATAATTTCTTGAAGCTATTACTGACGAGTCCATCGTGCAAGCCCCAGTTAACACACACACACACCATTAAAATGGGTTTAACGATGCACCGATTGATTCATTTTATATTTTGAACTTTAACAGGTAAACTCATTATTAAATTAGCTCACTTACAATAAATGCCATAGAAAACTATTAACAGAAACGTTGAGCGCAATCATGACTTTTTTGTACCGTGAAAAGAGCTAAGATGTTAACAAGGCAACACTGTCTGCCCTCCGAACTACAGGACATGTTTACAAATTACAATTACAAATTAATCAGTTAGTTAGGCTGTATATTAATCCAGAAAATCATAACGTGCTCAAACGAATTAACTTCAAATTAAGGATAACCGTACCATTGTCAAAAACATTCATTGCTGAATTTTTATAAAAAATGTAGATGAAAGAAACAGAAACAAAAAAATTATCACCAACAGTGTTCTGAGTGCAAAAAAGCATACAACATAGCAAGGCCTTGAACCCAGGACATCCGATGAGCGTAATACTTTATAGTCAACTGTAATACTCTAGCAAATGTTTTATCCGAAATAAAATTAAGGGCAGTTTACTGTACATAAGAAAATTTACAATGGAGTTCTTTAATGTTTTGCCTTGTGGGACAAGGTTCCTTAATCACTTTTATTTACATAGGTCCGTTGTTTACAGGCTATCAGAAGGGCTCGGTTCAGTCGCATACATTTGTCACGATGTCACAACCTAATCAGCTCAACAAATCAAAATTAAAATGGACCCATATTTTATCCTGGAGTCGTCGCGCAGCTCAGTTCCTTTTGATTGATGTGAGATAGTCAACAGCGGTGTACATAGGTCATGCCCTGCAGCAATACATTACGACTGTGTAAAAAACAACATTTCGGCGGATTATTTGTTCTTTTTTCTGAGAAGATGACAGCGAAAAATATCTCTGTGTTACTATTTATAGACATCAGTTTATTCAAACGTTACTTTTAAACAGATAGAAAAATGCATTTTCTCTGTAGAGGGATACCAAGTTTAAATTAAAATCATTACATTTTGTGAAAATACGAAAATATTAAAAAAGAACCATTGATATTGTTATGAGTAACATGATGATTGTTACAGTATAAAGTTAAAAAGCGATTTGTATTGCTTAACATGTAATTTATTCTTATTAGAAAAAAACTTATTAAACAAAAATTCTTTTTTACTCTTGATGTGTTGAAAACTTGCGCTATGTCTCAATCCGCCCTCGATATGACGTCGTCATATTCATAACATTTCATAGAATTATATTTCATTGTCTTTTATATAAAGCACATCTTCTGCAATGGGAACATGTATTAAACAAAACACCCATGGTTAAATATTAAAGCAATATTACAAATGTGTCAGAGTTATTTCGTAGTTCTTTGCATTGAGAGTACTAGGGAGATACTAAGAAACTCTATGTGTTATTTCTTATCTACTACAAAACACTAAAGAAGTGAAATAACAAAAGTATTGAAAAATAATTAATATTGTTATGAGTAACGGGAGTGTTTGTTTCGAAATTAAAATGCTTTGTATTATTTCTTAGCATGTCACTCTACATTTTAGCAAGCAACACGTGATAATTAACCAAAGCGTTTACACTACGTGGTATTATCAGTAGGTGTACATTTTTATACTTTTCAATCGCATTTTTACATGAAATACGTTTTATTTCACTATAAATTATTATCTTGTTTCCTTTATGGTCTAACAAGTTTTGTTAGTTAAAGTATTCTCTTAATATTCATTTATACTCATTCCTTGTAACGTGTTCATGTTATTTATATTTTCTTATTTATTCCAGGACCTGGTACATTTTTACTTTGTTACAATAGTTTTCATATGTAGACTTCCTCTGTATATCTTATATAAATGCATTTATAACGTGTGATCGCCGGCCGTTTCAAAAACACGTGACTCTATGATGCGGAGGCTGACGCTCAGGGAGAAGTTGTACTTTTATTCACTTATCATTTTATCATTTCGTTGACTAATTGTGTCTCTTGGTTGTCTTGAAAAAGGAGAGGGCTGCTCCGAATATTCGGCTTTATTCTGTCCCCATGGTCGACATCATTTAGTGTATCCATTTATCTCATACGGGAATGATTTATTAACCTTTTCACTCGTGCTAACCGCATTCCTGTCATACATCAAAACAAATTCATACTTTATGAACCATTTCATTTTCTCTACTCATCTCGTAACTCTGCGTGTTTCATCACTAAATACGTTCGCATGTTGATAACAGTTCTAACGGCTGTAGAAAAATACACTCCAATATCTTTATCGGTAACCTTTGACATGGGCAAAACGACGATTGGCAACCCCAATGAAAAACTACCTCGCAACGAACTCTAAAAGTAATGGTATTTCTTTTATTTTTGAACTGATTTCAATTTAATGAATATATCTTAAAATAACTAATGATTTTTCGACTATTTTTACGTTATTCATTAAACTAATGCAAATAAATAAATGGGCGCTGAAAAGGCAAGAGTGGATTGTATTATGTTTCCATTGCATATGAAGAACCATATGGTAAATGGCTAAATATGAGACATATATTGTCATTAGATACTTTCAATTATTTCAATATTTTATTGTTGACTTATAATATCCATCGTTCTTTTCCATAATATTGTTGTGTTATGATATATGTTTATGTAAATTAAAGATATTAACAAGATGAACGTCAGACACACAGGTTATTGCACGTTAAATTGTGGTAATAGATACAGTGTGCCAAAAGGAATTACACTGTATCATACAGTTGTTTCGTCATTCCGAGACTCATTGATGATGATAGGAGCCAAAATGGTAAAAATCGAAAGTGGATTAAACTGTTGTTGAAAGAGAAGAGAAGGAGAAGCTGGTAGAATCCCTGAATTTTATGAATGACAAAATATCAAATTGAGGTGTAATGGTGAATTTGAAAGGTTAAAAAAGAAAAACAAGTTATATAACTGATTATTTCAAATCTCTAAAAGCTCCTTGTAAAAACAGTTTACCCTGGAATGGTCATATCATTTCTTGTCTTTTTCTTCTTCTCAAAATGAAAACTTTTTCACGAATCTTAACAATCACACGAAGTCCCAAACGTCAATGTAAATGACATAACAAAATAACAAATTCAAATGAAAATAATGAGACATGGTTATTTTCTTAGAGAAGAGGCCAACGTTGTTTATTATATTAAAATCAAATGGTAGGATAATTCTGAAAACACATATGTACCTGAAGCTTCACTGTTTGTAATATTACTTGTAAATGTGCTTAAATTAACATTTGGTAATATATAACACGGAAATGATTAAGAAAGGACAACATGTAAAATAAATAACACCAGTAAGATCCAAGCTTTCGGCAGGCTGTAATAGAAAAGTAAAAAAAAAGTAAAACACAGCATCACAATTTCTATGAAAGTCATTTCTTTTATTGTATTCATCGTACATTCTGTAACAATGTGTGATGGTGCGTAAGCTACATTGTGTTTTTTTTATGAAACTAAAACAATAAAATAGTTTCATATAATGAAATACTTATTAATATTAAAATATGTATATCATTCCTCCAACTCCATCACATATGTAATCGTCAGCATCCAATTTCATTGAAGTTTAAATCTACAATGGTTCGACCTTTCAAGGAGGGTGGTTCTTGGCATTTTAGGCGTCGCAAATAGTCGTATTGGCTAGCATTTCCTCCTTTCATCAGATCATTGGGCCGACTAAAATAATCAATAAAGTCTCGCATTTCACAGTCACAAATAAAGGGGTTGTTTCTTATGTCAATCTGTACAAACCTATGATATCGTAACGATTCTAGTTCTTCCAATGCGATAGTAGATATACGATTGTATCGAAGGTCTAGAGTACCAATATTGGATTCTCGAAACCTGTCTCCATAATCCAACACACTACCGAAGTCTGTGATGTTATTGTGTGACAGATCAAGAGTCATTAGTCTAGGTAGATATAATCTCCAGTCATTGAACCTTTCTGGTATTTTACTAAGAAATGAATCGGAAACTTTTAGAGTCTGTAGTTTAGGGTAATCCGCATTGTGGATAAGAATGCTGTCAAACTTTGCGCCTCGGGTGTTAGACACACTGATATCCATTTCGATGAGCTTTGAATAAACACAGATATGGGAAGATATAAGAAGACCTCGGATGAAATTTGTAGCCGCATACGAGGTAAAATTTGTCAAAATTTCGTTTTCAATTGTTTCTGGTAATTCCGCAAATGTATACGAAATATTTCTTGCAATTGAGACGATGATATTATTCTCCGGTCCACATTTTGCTGATTTTGTCATGTTGCTCATTTCGTTGGCAGCAGCCGCAAGATTTAAGATGTCAACATACATGACTGAGTCTGTAATACTACTCTGTATCAAGGTATCGGGGATATCATCGATGGTGGTGTCGAAATATTCTGACATATAGTCTACTATTAAACAGTTTGTGATCGAGATATAGTCCAAACCAGCTGCACGCATTGGAAACGGTAGAGTGATGTTTCCTCCATCATGGCATCGAACAGCCATTGCATAATTCCTACTTGAATTTTGAAGAAAACTTCTTAAGTCTTGGAAATTCCAAATATCGTTTGGACCGACATCACACACCACACAAGTGTGCAGTTTCTTTCTCATTACATTGACCACTCGTGTGTCTGTCGCCGAGTCGAGGCATGACAACCCGGGCTTTGCCTTGCAGATATTGTTCCATTGAGATGGCAAACGATTATGTAATCGTTGTAGGTTGCCGTAGTCAAGCATTGTTGACAGCCATAGCAAACTCAGCAGAACCTGTTTAATTGGCATCTTCGAATGAAGTGTGAACTGTTACACAAATACGTATTGCTCCAACAGCTTTATATCTGAATAAGATCCGAGATATTTTTTTAATCCTAACCGGATAACGATTTTAAAATAGAAACATAGAACATGATTTTACTCTGTCATAATGTTCTTGGAAGGATATTGGGGATTTTCACTAGCGTTTCCGCCAAATGACGATGTCAAGAAATGTTACTAGTTGAACGGTTGACAGACTAGAATATTTGCTTGAATTAATTGCGGGTTTAGCTTTGATGTGTAAGTCATAAAAACGTGTCCTTCTAATTAAAATGAAAACAGAATACATGAATCCACAACTAATTGTATTTACTAATACAAGCGCGTTGAGTAAACAACTGAATTGTTTGTGTATCTAAAAATAGCTGGTTAACACGCCTGTGTTGAGGTCAGTGTAACACTTAAAACATCCTGTTATGTCCACGAACGAGTTCACAGTAACCAATAATGAAGGTGATGTCCCTGGTTAAAAAAAACCGGGATGAGCGTGTGCAGGATATACTTTTACTGGTCATCATATTTTTCTTTTGTGAATGCAAACAATGACCAAACTAAGAGGTGGGATATATGTGTACAGCGGATTTTTCATAATCGTCACTTTTCTATTGATTTTAAAATACTGTACGTAAACCGTCATGATTACCCTCACATATTTGAGATGATTAACATATGCAGGAGTTTTTAAGTGTCCCCGTACCGCTGCCAAAAACTGTAACTACGCATCGGAAACCCAGTTGTGTTCTGGCGTGACTTTATCGTTGATAAATCAATTCTGAAAAGAAAACCATAGGTAGCGGGAATTTTATGAAAAATAATCAAGACGAAAAAGTTTTTGTATAATAAACGACAGTGTTCTGAGTGTAAAACTTCAACGGGACTTTGCAAGGATTCGAACTCAGGACTTCATATTGTTATACTGTTGCTCTACCTGGTCGGCAAAAACAAAGTAACTGTATGTGCCAAATACCACAGTGCAGTGGGGCAGAGATCCTTAAATCAAGGGCATCTTTCTTTTTAATGTGCAAATTGTAATTGCGTCAGTGGAAATATTAACATAAGGTTTTTCAGGAAGGTCGCGCCAGGCAAATTTAATATTATTCTCACGTTTCTAGAAGTATTTGTTTCTGTTTTGTTATAAAACATTGAATACAGTGTCATTGAAATGAAGTTTCAAATTTTAAACTAAATTAACCTTTTTTTAAAAAATACAAATTCAGATTTAGATTCCTACGTTTTCGCACAACTACAATTATTTTAGTACGTATCTTTTTAGAATAACATTAATTAACCCATAACTTTTTGTGAATGATGCTATGTTATTTCAATTTTGTCTCTCTACAGTTCATCATTAAATCCGTTAAGCATTATAATACAATATCGAAGTAAGCTGTTTACTACGTTCTCCAAATACTGGTCAACCTCACGACCTGTTTAGGGTGTGTTTTTTTATTATTAAGATATACTGTGTGCCTAATGGAATATAAACTTATGAATTGATATAATATAATCAACCTCCGTACTTACCTAAGCATCGAATTCTTCAATTTAGCATGGATTATTTCCCGTTGACTTTGCTTTCATAAAATAAATACAAATCTAATACGATAGAATGTTTGCTATATAAGTTAGGGACGGCGACATTCAAAACGAATAACATATATTTGTGAGTTAAGGTGACGGAGTCCTTCTTTTGTTGGTCGTCATTTTATTTACATATGATTTGACATCATTTAGTGCTGCGCTGGTAAATAAATCTGGAGGCATTCGAACGCCCTAGAGTATCCCTGCACTACACTGAAAGGATACAAACTTTCCCCTAGCGTTTTCTTTATGGCCACTCCAGACTAATGACACAGTAAGTGGGTTTGCTTCTCAATGTACGCAGGTAATGTCGTATGCCGTTTACGCTACACCTAAGAAGACCCCGTTCATGCCACATCAGCTTGACAACGTATTTTCGAGTAAAAATGTTTCAAGTTATAAATATTTTTTTTTACTAATTTTGGATTGAACTGTCACCAAATCAAGTAAAATATATTAGAACATAAATTATGTCATTTTAAATACAACCCGTATCTGACATAAACAACTGAACATAACATGGATCACGCAGCCGAGGGTACTTCATTCATTACCCCCAATACATTACTCTTTTATCGTTCATTAATGTTCATTAATGGGATCAAATCACCTAGGTCGGATCAAGGTAAAAGGTAATTGAATTTTTGCCAAGTGATGCAGATATACAACGGCATTCAGAATTAAGATTAAACTGTTATTTCTAGCTGTGTGGGATCACAGCGTCGATCGGGTTAAAGATTCAAGAAATGTTCCGACTTTTTAAATGTAGTGTTTGAAATTGAGTCTGAAATGTTTTTCGATTTCACAGTTCGATACCGTTGTTTACTGTTGCTAAGGAACCGATTATTGCTCACCTGTAACGTGCATTCAAATTAAAGGGCTATTTTCGAACAACTATATTTAGCAATCATTTGAAATCGCTGCATTGAAACGGTATGAAGTTCATGACTTATCAACACAATATATAAATGTATGTGAAAGTTGAACGAACCAGCAGTGACAATCGCTATGTAGTGTTAAATGGATCAGGGTTCTGGATATCGTCTAAAAACAAAAATGGATTTAATCAACATTCAAGCCTTTCCACTGATAATATTTCTACTTCAGATATGTTCAGGTAAGTTTTATTTTATACATTTCTGCTACTATTGTTTAATGCTTTAAATGTTATTCCAGAATCGTTTCAAGTCCCCGTAACATTAAAAGTGTGATTCCGTGCCAGACGCGAGACGTCAGTGTTATTTCTTGTTAATTGACTATCATCGATTACCACTAACGTCAACAAAGATCTGTATTGTTTTGTTTAGTAATATATGCCTTTATTCATTTGTTTGAATAACAATATGCTGAATAGATAATTACTATAGGTAAATCCAGTATAAGAATTTCCAGATTATGAAAGAAGGAAAATCCAGCTTTGCATTCAGTATGTGGGTTTTGATCTGTCATGTCGCGACATTTGATGAATGAAAATATTATTGAGTTGGAAGATATTTGGCAAAAAAACTTAAAACGATAATTACATAAATGTAATTTTATCAAACGTCTCCAATTACACGCGTGACTGATTAATATTTTAAAATTTAAAAAATTGTTTCTTGTTTAATATAACACTCAAACAAAGTAACATTGTATGAATAACAAGTGAAATGAAACAGGAAAAATATAATTCTTGGGAGTGATTGTATCTATAATAAAATTGATTTGCAAATGATGGTTAATTAATTTCTAACAGTTGTTTCCGAGAGTTGTACCTTCTACACGAGCGCCACGACGTTGGTTCGAACATGCACTACCGGATGTTGTGACAGTGGATGTTGTGCAGATGATTACAAATCGTAAGTATAATGTTATACCACATTTGTGTAACTTGTATATGAATTTGTATTGTTAGTATAGAATATTTCGCTAGTGAAATGTAGATTACATTTAACACGTGTAAACTATTACTTTTCACATATTGTATTGTATTATATTGCACATGCGTAAAAAATAATATATGCCACAAGTTTGATAAATAGTATTTTAAACAAGTTATTTATAATTTAATTAACAAAGTGATTAACAAAGACCTATCACTACAAAAATAGATTTGAATATTCATTCTAGATCTAGATCTTTTGTCTGAAAGCTTGGATCAAGAATGACTGTTGACATTTGTTTTATTACGTTCCCTGTAAGGTTGTTATGATGAACTCTACAGAAATAAGTATGTAAAATAGATACAAAGTATGGATAGAAAAAGTAAAAAACCTTTCAGATGAAATAATTTCAAATATATAGATAATAAACTGTGAAATTAGATACTTTCCTTCAATCGTTGGTTGATATTGATTATTTGGTTTCTCAACGAAAACGTATTTCGTAGGAACATGAATTCGTGGAATACGAATACCAACTCAAACGGAGAATTGCTTTATATAAAACGTGTAATAACTTCGTGGACCTATGAATTCGTGGATGGAGATTACCCACGAAATCAACGAAATTATAAACCCACGAAAATTAGTGATATAACAGTATACTATGTATTTTCTTATGATATTCCAGGTTAGCAATAATCCTAGGAACTGTGTTTGGATGTCTACTGTTGGTATTCATCATTGCACTAGTGGTAGTGTGTTTGACGAGAGACCGCTGGTCGAAACGAGTCAACCCTAAACCTAAAGGTATGTTTCCCACCTTTCTGTCGTACAGTTCTTGTAGTATCTTAACAACGATGAACGTAGTTATGCGTATGTAAAAAGCGTTCAATAATACCTTTTACCTATGACTTATGATACCGGATAAATAATCATAAAATACAATGAGGGTTTGTATAATTGCTTTGGACAGAGACGTATGTATTTGCATATTATATGGCTTTATATGTCTCTGCTTTGGAGAATCAAATTTTCAAAAAAAAATCGCCATATTTAAATGAATACTGTAACTTCCTTCTCCTATTACTTTTTTGGCAGAATCTTAGTATATAAGCATATCTAAAGAGATTAAGGATGGGCAGTGTGTCTGTGGCAAAATACTTATTGTTTGTCGCTCTTTTCAACATAGTATTTATGTGTGATATCCCGTACGATTTCTTGTCACAGATTCTGTTCAGAAAAAGAGGAATGATGACGTAATGCTTACTGACATGGAAACCAACAACACAGCGTCCGTGTGATTAGAGGCAACGTACAGTTATCACAAGGAATTGTTCATTCTAAAGTGTATATTCATGGTGATATGGAATGTGTTACGTACATTTCAATTTCTGCTGAACTTGGACTTAAAATTGACTAGGTTATTGTTGAAAACACTTTGACAACAACAAATGACGTCAGGAAAACCTCGAAAAATGACGTCGCAATATTAAAAGATGTTACTGTCAAGTAAACTAGCAATGAACGGTTAGCCTTGAGCGAAATGCCACATGACCTCATTCGCAGTTCAAATTTGTTTCTCATGACCAAGTGCATTCGGTACCTCATTGACCTTTCCATTGAAAGTTGTGTTCCAAGCATGGTAATATCGTCATCAAAATTGAAATGTCACATGAACTGTAACTTACACTGACACGTACCATATGACTTTAACAGGAACACAATAATGGTGATATGTGTTACTTTCAATACCGTTCTGGATTAATCCCAGTGATGAACGGACAGCGTGTACCATGGTGCCAACAGCGATGGGCAGTGTAGCCATGTAATGCTGAAAGATATTCACTTTAGAGAAAAACTGTTGATGGAATTAATATATTTCACTATGTAGTAAATAATGTTTTTGTTTCGAAATGCCCGTCTTTGTATTTAGAATTAACGACAATAAATAGCTAAATGCTGATTCAGAAGAGCAGGTGACATCAACAGGAAATAAATAAATACCGGTATAAAGTAGAAAATTCGGGCTTAAATTAATGTATTGCAACTAACAATCATCCGTTCAGTACATGTAAACGTTATTGACAAGGATCAACATCCTCCGAAATCGTAAATCTTTCATAATTTCATAAAAATGGTTTCATTGAATGATATTTCATTTCATATATAATGTACACAATGATTTGTGTGTCACAAGTTAAAACTTTGTATGCACAATTTTGAAATCTCTTAATTTGATTGTTTTTCCAATTTTTTAACCATGACTTTGTACATTTGCATACAAATATTGACTTGTTATTATGTCGGTCTTAAGTTAACACTTTGCCTAAGCCATTAATTCTACCTTGATATGCATTAAGTATACAACATGTCCAACGTATCACTTAAATGGAGGTGGAGGAGGGGGTTCGATTCCATTTTACCGGCTCAAAGTACCTAAGCTACGAATATATTTACCTAAATATAAATATTGTTTTTCTTGTTATTTTATTCCTGTGACGTAAGCATACGTTGTTTCCTTTTTATTTTGAAAGATTTAGTTTTTTAACTTTTTTTTACAATGTGGAAATTATCGTTAATTGATATTTACTAAAATCCAACGCATAAATATCTCCTCCGCAAAAAGTTTGAAGAGTCAAAACGGAAGAGATGTATGCAAAAATCAAGTAATCTGTCTATTAATCGCATATTTAAATAGATATTTACATCAGATTGATTATAACATTGCTATATGGAAGATTTACATAACGCTTACTGCTGCAATCCACAAATGTTTTATTCATAAGATAAAATCTTATTGTATTAGCCTGAAGAATGTTTAATTAGAAAATGATTTATCGACATACAAAATGTATGTTGTTACCTATAAATACTTAAAATGTACCTATTGATATCCTGGTGAAAAGGAATTCCCCAAAAAATGAATGTGATATAACCAATCATCCTAGCAGGAAATAGTTTATTATGTTTCCTTGTTTTCTAATAATTTTATTGTTTATTCTTCACTAAAATTAAACCCCAAGATAACATGTCTTTCAAACCGGTAACAAGCAAACATGCATTGTCATCTAGGATGAGGTCGTTCTATAAATATAATATATATTTGTTTGTGTTCGTGTGTGCTCTTTGTATAAGAAGTTAAACGTACGAAATTGAAATATTATATACTTATATAAATAGTATATACTTATATAAATATTATATACTTATATAAATATTATATACTTATATAAATAGTATATATATTATGTTACCTATCCTGTCTGTTATGTTAAGCTTTTGAATAAAGTTTACCTTATAATGTGTTATTCAATAAATCTCCTTGCTGAGTAAAAAGTTTTAAAATGTTATGTGTTGTATATAAACATGTAATGTGTTTGTTCTTTGGAATTCGTTAAAGGCAGCTATTTTGTGTTTAAGTGCATGTATTAACACTTTTATATAGGAATGGTATCTTTACTTAGGAATAGCTCCTTGAAAATTGCCAAAAAAGAGGGTAAGCACAACAAAAGATGGTAGGTAGGGTGTCCGTAAACGAACATCTTTATATGCCTTATAAGCTTGTAGAAAACGTTAAAACGATAATGGCACTCAAGCAACATTGAAATATTTTATCGTGTCAATAATTTGATTTTGATTTACAGAATAAAAAAATATCTAAAGTACACATGTAAACGTTCAACAGATGGCCCTCGCGTTAAGCCCTAGTCACACCGGATCGTACGATTTCCGAATCGTACGATTGGTGGGGATTTGGATGAGCTACGACCGATCG
>JAUMHH010149841.1:0-19684 GCA_032359455.1 Chlamys rubida | reverse complement strand
ATAAATGTCTATGAGGGGGAAACAAATGACAAATGTCCATAAGGGAGCAACGAATGAGAAATGTCTATAAGGGAGCAGCAAATGACAAATATCTTTGAGGGAGCAACGAAGGACAAATGTCCATAACGGAGCAACGAATGATAAATGTCCATAATGGAGCAACGAATGACAAATGTCTTTAACGGAGCAACGAATGATAAATGTTCATAAGGGAGCAACGAATGACAAATGTCTATGAGGGAGAAACAAATGACAAATGTCTATGAGGGAGCAACGAATGACAAATGTCTTTGAGGGAGCAACGAATGATAAATGTCTATGAGTGAGCAACGAATGATAAATGTCCATAAGGGAGAAACAAATGACAAATGTCTATGAGGGAGCAACGAATGATAAATGTCCATAAGGGAGCAACAAATGACAAATGTCCATAATGGAGCAACAAATGACAAATGTCTATGAGGGAGTAACGAATGATAAATGTCTTTGAGGGAGCAACGAATGATAAATGTCTATGAGGGAGCAACGAATGACAAATGTCCATAAGGGAGCAACAAATGACAAAGGTCCATAAGGGAGCAACGATTGACAAATTTCTTTGAGGGAGCAACGAATGACAAATGTTTATGTGGGAGCAACGAATGATAAATGTCCATAAGGGAGCAACGAATGACAAATGTCTTTGAGGGAGCAACGAATGACAAATGTCTTTGAGGGAGCAACGAATGACAAATGTCTTTGAGGGAGCAACGGATGACAAATGTCTATAAGGGAACAAAGAATGACAAATTTCTTTGAGGGAACAACGAATGACAAATGTCTTTGAGGGAACAACGAATGACAAATGTCTTTGAGGGAGCAACGAATGACAAATGTCTATAAGGGAACAACGAATGACAAATTTCTTTGAGGGAACAACGAATGACAAATTTCTTTGAGGGAACAACGAATGACAAATGTCTTTGAGGGAGCAACGAATGATAAATGTCCATAAGGGAGCAACGAATGGCAAATGTATATGAGGGAGCAACGAATGATAAATGTCCATAAGGGAGCAACGAATGGCAAATGTCTATAAGATAGCAACGAATGAAAAATTTCTTTGAGGGAGCAACAAATGGCAAATGTCTATGAGGGTGCAACGAATGACAATGAAGTCGCCATTAGTCTTCTCTTGTTTATGCTCTGCCCTAGTTTTACCGATTGCGAGTTTGAATTATCGTTTTATTTACACTCATGCTTGTTGTACTTGCTTTTCTATTTGTGGTAAGTAAATTAGGGAACACAGGCATGTGGACTTTATTTAAATACAAAGCGAACTTATGATAACGTCAACAACTCAGGACAATGATATCGTGAAAGAATTTTAGAAAAACACTCATGGCACCCATTGTTACTTTTTTCTTCAATTTGATACCATTTGAACCTTCAAAAGTAACTACAGTCGAGTTTAGTAAGATTGTACAAAGCCGAACAAAGTAAAGCACAGTCTTCACCAGCTACACTACCACGATACGTACATGTTTGTAGAAGGAACGCGAGATTTCCACAGTCTGTTGTAATACTGCTTGGTGAAGGGATCCATATCTTCTGCTCCAAAGCCTGCAAACGTTGCTCCTCTCTCTATAGGAGGGGGGCGGGGGCATGGCCCGGGGGTGTACATGGCGTATGCTTTGTTTCGGTAATCCTGCTGGTCAGGCTAGTGAGAACAAAACATGAATGAACACAGACCCCTTCATTATAATGCAACTTAGTTTTCAATGTTTTCGATTGCTCATGTATATAAAATACCTGGTATATTCTTTTGTGTGTTTATTAATTCTATTTCTGATACAAATAGTCAACAAAAAATCGTTTATAAGTATGTTTATATATTATCTAAAGCTGACGTGTACATCCTTTCAAATCAATGAATTCACTTGATAAATTACGTAATATATGTTTTAGGAATAATATTTTTGACTTTTTCATTCACACTTTCGTCAATAAATGGTTCACAAGAACGATCATTTGAAGGTTCATAGCAATACATGACAAATGGTAACACAGAAACGTATGAAATCATTGAAATGTATACAGAAACGCATACTTTGATGACGATTATGCAAGTCTTAATTTTAAAATTATTATAATCACGAGTTTTAAAAGTGAAAACTCTAACACAAAACACATGAGTAGCTGTGAGATATGACAACAATAATTACAATATATCCGAAATGGATCATGCTTATAATGGAACCACTGCTGAGCACGATGGCGTCGTTTAAACAAGGGAATCATACATGTGGGTAAATGCAGTGGGGTTTTTTTAAACATGATTATCAGCACATGAGTTACCATATATCAGAACCTCCTCTCGTGTATCTATCATTCACCTTAATAAAATTAATCAATATTACTTTGAATGGACGAAAATATTAAACGCTGAATTGCACTACACGAAAAAAAGCCTATGTTTGATCCAAATCACAATTTAGCGCATAGCCGTACTTTACACAAAACGTACACATAATTCGTGTCATTCAAGAATAATAAGCGCAAATAATCAATATTTTTTAAAAAGTCACATAGCTTGTTTCCTTGGATTCGAGGGCTTGTCACATACATATTTTCTGTGAATGTAGCTCATTTTATTCCATTGCGAACTGTCTTACTTATACAAACAGCACACTTGAATCCTCCTTGACTACACGGAAAGTTAAATAGCAATTTAAATCGCCATTTGCTGTCAATATGCTAAGCCTTCTTAGACTATTTGCAACCACTAAAATAGTGGTTAGGGATAAACTATGACGTGGAAGACCCCCGAATATATATTTATCGTGGAGAAAATATTACTGTACAGAACTTAAAAGATTACCATGGATGTGACCTCGACCCAAACTACTGAAGCGACTACGTTTGGCTGCTGAGTCCCTGACATCCATGCCTACACATATTGTGGTTGCAAACCCCACAATTAGCATGAATCATTAATTACCTGCAGTTGGATATCGATTTGATCAGTTATGGCTAGGTTGGCATATCGCCATAAATATAGAATATTTAAACATGAATGCATATTTTGAATTGATCGATTTTTCACAAGCATGAAACTGTCATCATGGTACGATAGTTTCGTTGACATTGTACTTGAATTTGACATAATATTGATTAAATGTACCTCGGCATTCAAATTGATAAGGAAGCTTTCAACAAACACCTAGCATCAAATATAACTATGTATTTGGTTTACGTGATAACAGTACTCATATAGCATGTACCACGACATAAAAAATCCAGCATCTAGCAAAAATGTGAATTTATAGCCTCAACACTTAACAAATTAGATTCTAGCTTGTTCCCCTTGGCTAATCATCAAGTAACCGAGTGATTGATAACTGTGATACAATAGTTCATTAAACATGTAGCAAGACAAAACCGTTTTATTTTGTAAAACTGTAAATATATAGCCTCTCCACATAACCAATTAACTTCTAGCCTATTACCAACAGCTTGCTGATTACCCGACGTGTTTGTCTACTCCGGACGCCTCCCATCAGTAGACCATATCGCGCCTGTATACCAACGTGTCACAGAAGTGTTATGTTATACCTGACCCGTATTCATGAAACCGTTCTCATGCTCAAAACCTCGTATTCTGTGCTCAAACCCAATATCTTGTTCCGGTGATGAAATCACAAATCACATTTTTTTAAGAATTTGAAGAAAAAAAATGAAGAGTCTTTAAACCGACTATCGTAATAAAAATGGCTTCACAGGACTCATTGATCGTATCACGTGATTTCAGTTCGTTAAAAAAGTCGCCTTTAGCACAGAATCCATGCTTGAGCATGAGAACGGTTTCATGAAAGCGGGCCCAGGTCGCTTAAAACATCAGTAGTGTGATTAATCCATCAGTTGTGTTGTTGAAATCTCAGTATTTTACTTAAAACCTCATTAGTGTATTTAGATTATCAGTATAGCACTAAAACATCAGTATTCATCTTAAAACATGATTATTGTACTGAGAACATCAGCAGCGTATTTTAAACATCAGTACCAGTATCACTAAATGTAGAGGAGTATAGGCAGAGGAACATGGTACAGTATTTAGGCCTGGTATTTGCATTAGAATGGTTAAACATAGCGAACCAATTATGTCAATATCATGCTTTTATGAAATATAAAAAGTCGTTTACAGAATAGAACGAATAGATGCATTATATAACAGACACTTGCTTGTTAAACTAAGCGAATGCATAATGATTGCAGGAATAATGTTTAAATGCAATATCTTCACGTTAAATGGCATGCACAAATTGACATAAAAACAATTTGTAAATGATAATACAATAACATAGCAAAATGTGCCAGATCACTAATACTAAAGCGGTATACTGATGAATAATTACCTGTTTTAAATAATCCCATGGCTGGTATCAAGTATAGAAAATAATGTTCCATTAGCAAACAAATTTTCTGTAAATACTTTGAAAATAATGCGTTTTCTTTTACCCCTTACTTTGCTATTATAATTATGATACGTAACACACGTTATCCTTACAATTCATCACACATGATAAACGTATGCAACACGCACAATACATTCTATCGGAGCATGATTTGACATATATATCGTTCCAGCTGTATTAAGAGACCAATATTTTGATATAAAAGTTTGCAACAAATCTGATCAAAAGGTACAAAATATGCAATAAGAGGACAATAGAAATAGCATGAACACAAACTGACTAAGTTAAGTCGATACGAACCGGAACAGGGGAGACACCTTAACAAAAGGAATAGCAAAAGATAGGAGGTGAAACTAGGTGTTCTAAACCAGTGTTTCGTGTACACAGAAATTCGGTACTGTTTGGTCCTCATTTGTACTACTTCATGTTACCCACTCGAGGCAGCTGTTAAAGGCTATTAATTATGTATATTATTATTATATATATTATTATTATATATATTCATTAAGGAAGGGGTGTTATGATGTTTTTCCTTTTGTTTCGGTGTCTGCTCTATTCCTGTTGATGTCTCTTCGTATTAACTTGGAGGTCGTGTATGTTGACGCTGTTGTCTTTCTGGGTTTTACGTTATCAGACATGATAAGTAGGTATTAGTATTATCACCATCATCGTTTACTAATCAACAATCAGAGTAATATACAACTTGTCTTCTGTTTATCCTAATGGGTGTTGGGGGTAGACAAAGCAGTGATATGTTACTATAAACACGTACTATTCTCTACATAGTCATATGTTTCATAAAATTAATAAATTGAAAAATAAGGATGAACGTTATACACATCCATGTGATAGCACATATACATATTGGTAATTGATAAAGCTGGGGCAAACATAACCTACCCCAATCACCAAGGCGAAAGAGGCATATTTGGACCAGTTTGTTAGCGTTAGATAATAATATCAAAGTATATAGAAGCAAATTATGTATATGCCGTATATAGATAAAAGTACTACCTGTCTGTGTATCTGTAACGTAATCCAATAATACATAAAGAAACAGATGAATGCGTCAGTCAGGCTATTTATTGATAGTTTGAATGAATGATTTTCTGATTGATTTTATTGTCTACAACAATATGGCACAACAATTGTAATTGAGTAAAAACCCGTTTCCGTAAATGTAATAGATACTACCTTAGAAACGGTAACACGTACATTTGTATTACTATTTGATTCAAATATATAATAACAGCATGTGTCATTCTGTACTACATACCTCTACCATAAAAAGTGCATAGCATTGATTCCTAAGATAGGCTCAAACATCGCTGCTATGGAGATACCTCCCGTTCACCCTCTTCATTATTTATGGATCTAATTAGGATCAATTGTATTCCCAAAACACTCTGTGTGCGCGTTTGTTTCATTTCACTGCCCCAGTTATCACTTGGTTCTAATACACAATACAACTGACTCTACTGTCTTGGTTATAATGAAGTTATAATATACACGGATACTGACTCTACTGTCTTGGTTATGAAAATAATCTAAACACACGAGTAATATTTTCTACTGTCTTACTTTTTATAGGTGTTTCACACATAGTGTTTTATCATAGGGTTCTGTTATAGACGTCATTGGGGCTTATATATACAAAGATAGTTAACCTACTGTAACAGTTACCAAAGGGTTCTAGTATAGATGTCATTGGGGCTTATGTATACAAAGATAGTTAACCTACTGTAACAGTTACCAAAGGGTTCTATTATAGATGTCATTGGGGCTTATGTATACAAAGATAGTTAACCTACTGTAACAGTTACCAAAGGGTTCTATTATAGACATTATTGGGGCTTATGTATACAAAGATAGTTAACCTACTGTAACAGTTACCAAAGGGTTCTATTATAGACAGTATTGGGGCTTATATATACAAAGATAGTTAACCTACTGTAACAGTTACCAAAGGGTTCTATTATCGACGTCATTGGGGCTTACAAAGAAAGTTGTTTTACTGTCTAGGTTATCATAGGGGTCTATTATACACGATAAGTAATTCTACATTACAATTCTTATCAACAATAATTTATAGATATAATATTGAGATGAGGGTTGGTCTGTTTACAAAAGGTCACTGGCGTTGTTTCTGTGATAGTAAAGTGATGTCATAAAGTTTGAGTTAAGGTTTAAGACAAACTAGTTATTTAGGAAAATATATTGACAATTCCAGAACGTCATAAATTAGTGCATCTAGACACTCGTTGTCGTAAACCCTTCGTGACACAACACATCCCTACGTATGTGTACACCTAAACCCAACTGGTGGTAAACTCTTAGAGACACAAAAGGTAGATTCCTACACGTGCGAATATTGTTTGGTATATTTTCAGTACAAACATAACGGATACTATGCTTGAAAACATTATTGGTGAATGAGGATACAAAAAAAGTACAAAAGCAAATGCTTCCGTGTGCAATTTAAGGATATACATGTAACCGCTTTCTAGGGTAAGGCCAACGCCAATTTGTCGTGAACACATATTTACTTGTTTCAAGATATTAATTGATTTAAAACATCATAATAACTTTATGGCTCTATTTATACAGTATTTAAAAGTTCCAATAGTGAAAATGTTTCCTTGATTTCGAATAGGAACCTGGCATGATAGACTAATTAGAACCTAAATAATTCAACTTATAGGAGTGTCTCGCCGACTTCTATATTTAGAAATAAATTCTTTGATAAAGGTTTTCGTGGTGTTATGCGTCGAATGTTTTCTGTTTGCAGTGTATACATTGAAGAAATCGAAGATGTTGTTAAACTATTTAGACAGAGAAATCCGACCTTAATTAACATTACTGTTAATTGTTTTATGCTACGTCCCATCAAAGAAAGTGACAATATTTAATACCTGTGTTCCGAACTCCTGTCGAGACACCGACCTTGACACTGGTCTGTACATCTGGGAATTGGCTCGCCTGAGAGGCGACTCCCCTCCCCTGCTGGGCGTCCTCGCCCCGTATCGGTCCATACCTGGTGTCATAGCGCCATCTCTCGGCAGGTACTCCGCCTCGTTAGCATCAGACGGGTATCTATCAACACAGGAAATCAACATGTGATAAGCAAACAAACAGAGTGTTCTGCAACCTTGATAAACCATCACCAGAAGTTGAAATAATAACAAATATATATGAAACTATACTCTATAGAGGTTACTTCTGTTAGTGATGGCTATTTTCTCATATGGAACAAACTGAACTCCATCCTAAAGGAATAGACTGAAACAAGATAGAATATCTCTGCTGAGATTGGTAATGATAAGAATACTGATTAACTGGTTGTGACACTACAGCAATGGATGTCTAATAAACCAAGTCACATTACACCTTCCTGTTAGTTAGATATGGGGAATAGATGACACATGAGGATATGTTATGATCAGTGGATACTTAATTTTTCCCAGCAGTGCAAATGCGCACGACATAATTATGTTAAAACTGGTTGAAATTCTGATCAACTTAAATGGTTTAAATGCACAATCAATTTACATGTTATCGTGTCTATAAGTGTGTAAATACACATAACATAATAATATCCCAAACACCTTCATATATATATAATGGTCCATAACAATGCCGTCTGTACCTATTGCCAGCATGCTATATGACCTACCTTGGAGTCGGAACAAAGTACATAATAGGATTACTAGTATTCCTGGGGTGATGCTGATTGTAGGACATCCTAGAGATGTTGAATGTCACGTGACAAGGGTGTCGTGTGTGCTGTTCGGCACTGTCGGAGTCTCTGTCTTTGCCAGAATACTGCATGTTAGGTAGTATGTAACATTAGGCGCCACGCTCCGGTGACAATCACTTGTAACGTGATAGGCTGCATTCGAGAGTTGCTCTATGGATGAGCTGCAGCGTACAATCGTTCCCTCCCCTTCCAGAGATATCTGACTGTTTGTTACTAAACAATAAACTTGCCGAAAACAAACGTGGTGACGCTAATCATCGCCCGCATGTTTATATATTTATGAGGGGTCTCTGTTACATTACGGGTGGGTCGCTTCGGCACGAAAGAATTACGTTCACCTTAATCGATACAATTACGTATAACATCCCGGTCAAAGGGACATCTACGTAGGTCTGAATATCATTGTATTCCTCGCTATGTCAATAGGGTAAAGGCTGTCGGTAATGTTACATTTAGACATGTTTCCTTGTTGCCTGGGAATTGTACCGTTATATGACCATAAATACTTTCCTGTAATATTTTGTCCAACCTAAGAGTCCCTATAAACCCATTAGTAGATACTTAAAAAGTAATGACATTTTTATGCCATAGGTTATGAGAAACTAGATAAAGGCCTTTGTATACATTTCAATTAATTTTATTATGATTTCCCTTCAAATTTGACATAAGTACGAATCATAATCATGAAATTGCTAGTTTAATGTAAAAAAAACTGTTTTACATTTCATAAAGCGATATTTTAATCGCAAATGTGATTCTTTGCATCGTTGGCTATAAACATTGAACGGAAACAGAAATTAAACTTAATAGAAAGCCCCGAAATAAATCAAAATGACGAAAAGGTACTCATACAAAGTAATACCTCAACATCACAGGAACAGGACTCTGTCATGACAAACACGAACATTTAAACAACCAACGGACATCCAATATATAACATGGACCTCAGTATACAGAGTCACGACAAACGCCAAGTTATAAACAACGTCATCCCCTCGGAACATTTAACATATAAACTCAATATACATAACAAATACCAACATAAGTCATTCTCAACATCTCTGAATATCAAACATACACCATGGGCCTCAATGTATCAAGATATGGCAACCATCAACACTAGCCATCCTCAGCATCTCTGAACATCCAACAATCGGCATTGATATCGACATACAACTGCAGAACTCTACGCATCCTCAGCGGCAGATGGTAGTCGGAACCAGTTCTCCAATCATATTTAGGATTTATTACGAAAATGAACCTAAACCTCAATAAACACTAACTCAGCAATGGAATCGTTCAAAATCAATGTGCAACTACAGGAAATATAGTTATATATCGACCCCTACTTAAACAAGTTCATATCTCAGTCTGACCTGTGTGTATACAACCTTCTATGGCGAACCCAAGCAGGAGTTTGTATAAATATTTTCAACATTTAAGTAGGACTGTTAACGAAAGGTATTCGGTTAAATACACAACGTGTTGGTATAACCTGCCTGCAGACAAAACGGTCGATTATATTTGAATCGTAATTGAGATGATAGATGTATCAGTCATTACGTGATCAGGTGCATGACATATATAAAACATTCGGTAATTGTCATATTAAATTGAGCAACGATCAATCGTATCAATCGAGAACGATGGCAGCACGAGAGTAAATTACATACGAAATGAAAATAATGCAAATACAACGACGTTTCTTGGGTTTTAAATATTTTATTCTCCTTCATTCAACTTTGAATAGATCGAGTTGCATAATTATTGTATGGGTTGACCTCTAGGCTGTTCCGCCTAATCCGTTCGGTAATGACAGGACTTGGACACTCATTGTTGTATTTAAATACCAATGTTTACTTACCGATAAAATTTCAAGGGCTTAAATAGTACCTAAGTGTTGAATGGTGTCTTCAAAAGGTAGTGAATTTACAAAAGATCTTGAAATTGACGTCAGTGTGCATTTCTGCAAACACTCCATGGCGCGAAAATGCACTGCTTGCTTTCTGGCATTGGTAAAAGAATCATTAGAAAAGCCAAGCCAAGAATCATATATTGAATAAAAATAGTACGTTGATGCATAAAGCGAAACAAATTAAATTTGTACTGCATCATGGAACCCATCCTCGATACTTCAGGGGTTACGCTCACTTTCGCTCCCTGCACCCCTGGAATATGTCATAGCAAATTCGAAGGCTCAGTGTGCACCACCTTGTGGATGAGACGAGAAGGCTGGTTTATCTTTTGATGTACATTAAAGGAATACGTCGGCCACGTAACTGTAAAATGGACTGGCTTTGAAGTCAGATGTCGCTCCTCTCAAATCATCAAAGGGCATGTATCAGCCAGGCGATTGGCCAGCGGGATTTTTATCTGAGACCAATCAAATAGCTAGTCGTGTGCCTTCAATTTTCTATGATTTTATCCAGGGGTAAAGAGAGCTTTAGTTAAGGTAACCCCTGGAGTATCGAGGATGCGTGCAACCTTTCAGTCCATAAAGGACACATCAGTAGTACTCTGGAACAAAAGGATGAAACTCATGTCTTAATTGTTCCGATACATATGGAAAAGAACAGCATAAGGGCAAAATTGCATGTGTATCGCTTTACAAATAAATAGTTACAATCGATTACTAAATCAGGTATTTTTTTATTAAACTAGTATTTCATGTAAACCGCGCCAAAAATATATTTGTTACATCGTTTATGTGGTTTAAACATTTAGTTCACATCGTCATGATCGTATAGACTACATATAAATGTTAGCTGTTTTTAAAATAGTTAGAGTGTATGTTAGCTTATATTAATGAGTTATGTCTGTACAGGTACAGAAGCCTACAGTGAATTATGTTCGTATATTGGCTAATGAGTTATGTTCATATTTTTACTTAACTCGCACAAAAAAAAAAATTATGAACACAAACAAAATCTTGAGATACATATTACATATATCTTAATGAGTTTTAAAAGCTTTTAGGTTTTCTCGTTGCCCATGATAACAGATGTTATCGGGGTAAATACCGGCCATTGATCTACCTCTTATTCATGTGGTTATTCATGTATTGCTCTTACCATTAAGTCATTGAGTGTAAACTTAAAATGTCATTACTTGTTATTACAACATACATTTACTGTGAGTACAACTGGACCCACTTCGTGAAAGTATTGTTAGCTTAACAAGCGATATAACGCATTTTCAAGACGTGATTTCTGTGGAAAATATCTGGAAAGTTTTTGTGTGAGTTTTGAAATAATCATCCCAAATCCCTGTACGTGCAAGTTGAAATATGAAATTTCATTTGAGTATTTTTTATTGATGGAGTAGATTAACATTTTTCGTTAAATCATTGTTTAGCTTACCAGGCGTCGAACGAATGGGACCAGACAGCCCTGGAAACGTGACAGTAAACATCAACAAGACAACATAGGGTCAATAAACATGAGTATCACTTATTGACAGTTTATTGATCATTGATATCAACATTTAACAATCAATTATTGCCAGTTTCTGTTTCCATTTTGTCCGCCGCGGGAACGGTGGAGGTGTCAAAACAAAGAAAAAGAAATATGAGCGCCTCCAAAAATAAGGTGAAAACTTGAGACCCGGAAGGATAAGTGTAACATACCCATCTTCTATCAAAATATATTCTTATCTCTGAACAGTATCAGTATAAGGTTTGAATTTAACGTGGTGTAAGGAGATCATAGTACCTTAGTATGATGTAATAGGCCACACTGTCAATGAAATAAATGCTGCAAAAAGTAACTTACGTCGTCTGTACCAAAACCACTTTTCTACGGTAACACGAGTGTATGTGGATGTGTTTACAGCATTATCGTGTATGTATTGGATTAAACCCAAGGTAAGTCAATTACATTGCCATTGCCCTTAGAATCACAGAACAGGCCCCTAGATACCGACCTATACAGCAGTGCTAACCAGACCAAGCATCACGCCTTTATGGTTTGGATATAAAAACAGTGTACTATAATAACGTAATGCGATATGATGAACCCAGCTGATATTGATAGGTGTATACGATTTATATCTGTTCTACATTAGGCATATTTATCACTGATAGATCTATACAAAATACCGATTCTCAAATTAAATATATATCAAAATGTCATGTTACTCCATCTACCATCCTTAAAAATATATAGAAATTTAACACAAAAACATATATTATGTAATGTCCATGTGTGTTACACAAAAATTTGTAAATAAATCATGTACAAGTATTTTGGATCTTACTGTCATACTTAAAACAATACATTTTGCCATACCATAAAAGCCTTATATAACTATATGATATATTATATAATAATATATATATGAAACAAGATATAAAAGCAATGTATATAGTATATGCAGTACATTTATATATCATATTTCAATAATTTCTCGACCTTGCATGAGTATCGTGCATCCTAAATTGTATCAAATATGGATAAGAAATAGAGGTATATAAACGTGTTACCTTATTAATACATATTCAATGTTGTGTAGTATATTTGTGTCCCTACATTTTATCACATTATGAAAGCATTTCTGGCCGTTTGTGGACACTTTCACGTGTTATTTTAGCATAAAACATCAATACAATTGTATCTCCATGCGCTATGGTTATGGACTGCGCCTGGGATACACTACAGCTGTGGCAGAGATGCCTAACGACCAACTGATGACATGCTGACGTAATCCATACCTTTCCTGTGAACAGGCTTTTAAATACACATCCCTCCCGCAAGGTATCTTACCTGTCACATATTGTACAGTAAAAGCTTGTTATATTATTATCATTTGCCAAGAGAATTTTCGTTTAGTTACAAAGAGTTTGGCGATACAGGGAGATGTAAAAACGATAATTGAAAAAAGAGGACTTTAAACTTTTGTGCTTGAAAATATTCGGTAGCTGGGGCAATCCATGAAATAAGGGATATTATATCGATTTTTTCAATACTCATTTTATCCCTCCAGTCAAGCATCTACTACCATTTCGCTACATTCTTTATTAAAGATGTTCGCAGCTAAAATGAATGTATTTATATCTTCTGTCAAACAGTTGGCTGCTATTAAAATATGAGCTACATAAGACAAGTGTTCGTCCATTACCATATTTAAATTGCTAAACTACGTTTTCTAAAGAAAAAATATAAACTTATTAAAGTATATATTCAATCAAATTAGTGTTCTACAAGTGTTAGATAAATTTTATTGCAAGTAAAAAAAGAGACAATATACATTATTGATTTGAAATATACAGCAGTTGGGTGATTTCCAAAAGGGTAGATCAAAGCAGGTGTTTTATTGCAGTGATAATAAGTCTCCATCTCCAGGTTATAACCATATTTACATAGCAATTAGAAAATGTGTCTAGACTTTACAATAAACATACCTTAAGTCTTCTTCCAGTTTGAAGGTTACTCTCGGCACACTATAATATCTGGAGTGTTTAATAAAACTTGCACAATATGGTCCTCACAAAAATCGTTAATATATTAAATCAACAGCCATATTTCATACGTAGCCTATGTAATAAGTAACAAACGTCGCAATATATCAGTCTAAGCGCCTTTACAAGTATAACCAGCAGTAGACTGGGTGTTATCGCTGTCGACCTAAGCAGACTGATGTATATAAAAACTAGCTATAGATAGGTTAAACTCTGAATATTCTTAATGAAACAGGAGCCTCTTGTATGACCTATGTCAAAGTCTTTTCTGTTAATTTTTCGATATTGGAATATTGTTAGTACTCTGTCTGGTAGCGACGAGGAAATCTGATCCGTCTTGGTGTAACACGTTTTAACAATATAAATATACCAATGGATAGGTATGTATGCATGCCTTATAACATTGAATAGCCTTTACCCCTTCCACGTGGTAACAGGTTAAAAATGAGTAACATAATATAACCCTTTATCCCTTCCACGTGGTAACAGGTTAAAAATGAGTAACATAATATAACCCTTTATCCCTTCCACGTGGTAACTTGTAACATAGAAGCACTATTATATAACCCTTTACCCCCTCCACTTGATAATTTGCAAAATAGAAGTAACTTCATAACCATATACCCCCTCCACGTGGGAACTTGTACAAGAGAATTAATATTATATAACCCTTTACACCCTCCATGTGGTAACATGGACAGGAGAATTAAAATCATATAACCCTTTACCCCCTCCACGTGGTAACTTGTACAGGAGTACCATTATATAACCCTTTACCCCCTCCACGTGGTAACTTGTACAGGAGTACCATTATATAACTCTTTACCCCCTCCACGTGGTAACTTATACAAGAGAAGTAATATTATATAAACCTTTACCCCCTCCACGTGGTAACTTATACAAGAGAAGTAACATTATATAACCCTTTACCCCTCCACGTGGTAACTTGTACAGGAGTAACATTATCTAGTGGTTTTTACAAACTCCACGTAGTATAATGTACAATAGGATTTCTGTCATATACCGTTATAGCCCTTTACCACCTCCACGTGATAACATGCTACAAGAGGGGTATTACTCGTTACATATAGGCCTTTACTACCTCGTCCGAAAAGGGTACCGCTGTGTGGTATAAAACTCTTTTTTTTTCAATTTGAAATTGCATTCTTACTATTATAAGACTAATGATAATATTTTGTTTACAAAGGTTATTCAAATAATTGTTGATTGTAATGAATTTAGAATCTTTTAACAAAAACTCGAACATAAATCAGCCAGATTTGTATAGGGATTTTATAAATAATCAAGTCATTCAGTTTAAATAGGGTAATCATTTGTCACAGGTGGTACAGCCAGCAATAGACTGTTACAAAGCTGCAATGATCATCTCATCAAAACTGAATAACTTAAATAATTACATTAATTACAGAATGCTAAGGAAAAGACCAAGGGAAGATCTTGAAAAACTACAGGAATAAGACCAGGTATTGCGAAAGAGTACATGGCGCATAAACTGTAAGAGTAGGTAATTTGCATATGCTGCACTTACATGTACATCATACAGGGCGGTCATACACTATCAAGGTGGATAAAATATGACACCCAAACATAATACATCACACTCACATCATACAGGGTGGCCATACCCTCAGACAGGATGACTATACCCTCATACAGGGTGGTCATACCCTCACACAGGGTGGCCATACCCTCATACAGGGTGGCCATACCCCCATACAGGGTGCCTATACACTGTAGATAAAGATTGACACTATCGCATGAGATTAACATGTGTTAAATAACACCTAAACATATGTGTTAAAGACCAAACACTAATACAGCTCATGTTTACACAAGATTAAATAGGGGAAAGCCATAATATATACAATATGTGAAACTTTAAATAACCCCGGGTGACCGAAGAGCTGTCTTTGGGTGAAAAGAAGTTAAGTAATGAATTATGTATGCATGAAGTAAATACACTGGTAACGGCTGTCAGAACATAATGGTGAGCCATTCAGTGATTATAACTATCGTAACAGTGTATCTAGTACGTTGTTGTTGAATGTGTTACCTCTTAGCACGTCGTATCAAGTTTCTATGTCTACAGTTAATGTAGATGTACTTTTATCAATGAACGTATATAGAAAACCTAAAGTGTTACATATCCAATAGTTCCGCAGAAAGAACATGCTGTACGCTATATATACGACAACTTTCTCAAAAAGGGTTTTCTTCATCACTGCTATCGTAAAGCATTGTAAACTTGTAATACCAATATATTATACAAAACATATCGTAAAGGAATGTCATGTTATACCAATTCAAATAATATCCCAAAACAATGTCATATTGAAACAATATAAATAGCATCTTAATCACAAGATAATGTTATCTTATATCAATACACAACACATCACAAGACAATGTTATCTAATACCAATAAATATGACATTATAAGAGAACATCTTAGATATATCGTATGGTGTGTTTTCTAATTATCTGAAGTTTACTGACTAACTATAGTTAATAACGTCAGTTATGTACAAGGTATATTTGTTTACTGACTAACTATATTTAATAACGTCAGTTATGTACAAGGTATATTTGTTTTTTTCATGGATTGTTTAGAAAAATATCACGTTCAATTAAAATAAACAAAAACTAATTTTGCAAATGATTCGAGGACAAACATCTCAAGGCAAACTTTTATCAATATACGTACAACACCAATATCAAGAACACTCCTTTGTATAGCTACAACTTATTCTCCAAATAGATAGCCTTAATACAGAGACGATGAAAGGCAAACCTTTACAGCTGTGTACCTTGGAAGGAGCACGTGTATTGTACCCCTATAAATAACAATGAAGTGTGTTTAATATAGGACAGTAGTACCGACTTACACATCATAGCCCCCGTCGTGTCCTGGTCCATACACAGTATAGTCCTCCGCCCGGGACCCACACCTAGAACCCGGCATAGTCACTCCTGTTAGATTTCTCCTGTCAAATGACGGTGTTATTCGAACGATATCTGTTTGTATTGATAGGAATCAATATGAACACTCCAATAAATAAATGTTATACTTGTTTCTACACACTAGTGACAGTCACCATGGAAACAGCAAGTACTCTCCCTTTATCTTGACTTATGTGTCATGAGTAGTAGTCAGGTAGGTAGTGGAAAACTTAAAATTGACAACCGCTATACAAATTCCCAATCGAGCGATTATAAACGTCTCAATACAAGTTGTGAAGAGTGTAAACAGATCAGCCCATTTAGCGCGAAAAGGGTAGGTAAGGAATTTTAAATGGAAAGTATTTGATTTAACTGGGGATTATCCGTCCCAGACTTGGGTAGCTCTTTTCAATATCCGTCTGTCAATGTAAGGGCATTACCGGTACTGAATAAAAAGGAGCAATTTAAAGACTAAAGTGATAGTTTACGATCGAAATCTACCTATAGAAACAGTAATAGAATGCTGCCCACTCGGATATCTTTCTTAGGTGTATATATGCCAATCTTTATCAACTGAAATTGCATTCGACTTTTCGTCATTGTAGACTAAACAGTATGTAGAGTTAAGTTTTCATGTGTATTTAGAATAAGAGTGGCGCACAACATTCGTTCTTTTCATTAAGAGTTTAATTTGTTAAATTGGCTGAGGTCCTTTACCAAATATACCAGACGCACGTTCTTATGGCATTAAGCGGTGCTGAGGAGTTGCTAGTCTGGGGAGTGTTGGGATTTAGTAGGTAGAGGTGTTAGAGATCCCGTCTATGTGTATATACCCCTATGGACTTTAATTGATTTTAGGATATATAGACTTCTTGAGACAACGCTGGCCAGTTATTTGTATACCTGTCTACTGTCAGTGGTAATTGATTGTACATACTAATAATTACGTATACCTGTACGCCAAACCCAATCCCATTATCTACGGCATGGCGACGGGTAAAAACCCCGCTTCTGTTTATCTATCTCTCACACTTTGTGTTAAATACATTTATAGTGGGAATTGATTTCTCTACATAATACTTTTATACTGTCTGAATGAATCCACAATACTATCACAACGTTAATGAACACACTAAATCTGTGGAATTTATTATTGAATTGGATTTTGGAAAAGTAGTTTAATATAGATATAAAAATCAATTCTCTTATGGGTTTAGAATGGAAAGTGATATAACTTCGATAAAGTAGAAAATGTTATTGGTTTCAGAGATTAAACTAAGATACCACTAAGAAATATACGATAATGACATCCGTACGCGTAATGCCGGGCGTGTCTTACACAACTGTAGCCCGACTCTCAGTTATGCACACCAACTTATCTAAAAACAGTACTTAGCATAAACATTCCCGTTAAATAAGCTGTCTTTCCTTTTCTTCGAGTCCAAAGCAACCAAAAAGTAATGATTAATAATTAAGCGTGAATGTTTGGACTACAGCTACAGATGTTTAAGAACATTACCAGTTAGTGACAATTAGATAATGTGGCACGTGGCTTCTATAGACGTAATAAAGCATAGCTGTATGGAAACATCGGATCACGTGGTTCCCGAGTATGTTAAACACGCGCGTTATTAGGATAGCACGTCACTCTATTTGGCTCTATACAAAAATAATGTTTAATGTAGACAACATTACAATCGTATGAAGTAGGTGATTCAACGTTTAGTTATAAGACAATTGATAATAAAACATAACAGTTTGACTTATCTCTGGAATTTATCATCATGATTTGAAAAAAGTGATATGATATAGGAGTTCCTAGATGAAAATTAGGATGCATAGTGAATGGTCGTGGTCACATTTTGATAAATAGTAAATGCATATTTCCGTATCAGATTTCTCGTCATGAGAAGTACCATAAATAATTACAATACGCATGTGCACGTCACCAAGTAAGATCAAAGTAAAACAAACAGTATGATAGGGCATTCGAGTAACAATAAGATCTATAGCCATATACAAAAACGGCTTTTGATCTAGGGAAGTTTGTTGAAAAATCAGATATTTTAGTTCAGGGGTAAAATGTTTGCTCCATTGTCGAATTAGACAGTCATCAATTGGTGTTGTTTGGCTGTATAAAAACTCGTTTTTCCAATTATTTCGGGGAAAAAATAAAATAACTAGATTGTGGACGTCGTTTCCTCGTATGCCATTAGAACTTAATGCTACTAACCTGTGACTGAATATGGATGGTAGGGTGGTCATTGTTGTGTCCCGACGGTACAGTGGCGGTGTTACTAACGTACCTGCTGTCCGTACTCAGCCCACATGTGTAGTACACTAGACTACCAAAGCTGCGATCAACTTATTAAAATCACTTGCTAAAGCGATTTTGATATGCTAAACTTAAGTAGCAATGTATCTGCCAACTACAAAAGAGATTAGAGAACTTGGCCGACCTGAAATTTGGGACCATGCAACTAACGTTTGGTGTTGATATTCATTGTTTCTCAGTATAGCAGATCTAAGTGTTAACAACGGTCGCTCTATTTGTAAAGGTAGTTGTAGCCGGGATCTGATATAACGGGTTAATATAATCAGAAATAAATACTCGTAGACAATAAGACAATGACAAAGACAATGCTCTTTCAGGGCTCGGACACGCCTATTGGTCCGGAGTAGTCCAACACACTACAGTAAAGGAAGCGCTGCGTGTATGACAGTATACTACTCACAACGCATCTGGATTTTTTCTCATGGTCATGTAAAAATGTGTATTTATTCTTCGTCACATTTATAGTAAGAAATATACGATATCATTGATAGCAATCAATCTTGATTATTGACTTTGTACACTAATATAGCCCTATAAGTGACGATACGCAGACAGACAGGACGTCATTCGTAACATAAAGATTCAAAAGAAGAAACACCTGCAGTCACGACGTCTTGTCGGGGGTCCCACGCCCACGCCGGTACCCACCTTCACCCTCACTCAAACCCCACACCCACGCCGATACCCCCACCTTCACCCTCACTCAAACCCCACACCCACGC
>JAUMHH010149830.1:0-19684 GCA_032359455.1 Chlamys rubida | reverse complement strand
CACACAAACCAATGACGTAACAATCAATACCTGCTCTCAAGAGAAGATAACTCTGCAATACGCAAAGACGGAATATAACCTTGGAACACACTGGAAGCCCATGTGTTGTCATCGTAGATTGAACTTTCCCCGATAGGAAACCCTGGCAAAGTATTTTATCAGTCAATCGAGTGAATGTTCTGTGACTTGCTTATAAGTACCATAACAAGGAAAACCACAAATGCTACAACTCAGTAAATGAAATTTAATGAGCTTGGGATAAGGTCATAAGGAATATGAAAGAGTTTAGCACAGCGAGGTTACCATGTCTGCCATTTTGTTGCTTATATAAAAATATATAACAATATTATGCTGGAAAGGGGAACATATTAAGAAAATAAGCACATGTATATATCTTGAAACCTTCGACAAGGACATTCAAGCTTTTCCCATCTTTAGTGTAATTTCAAATGATGTTATATCACAAATCCTCCTAGTGGTCAATTAAGACATTATATCCTCTAAACTCTCTAAATGGTTTGAGGAAGCAATGTCAAAAGGCTAAGCCTGAAATTCATAAGTAAAACGATAATCATTGTTACATTACTGGAAACAAAGTATAAAACAAGTTTAACAGGTTATTCTTTACCAAAAATTACATTTATCAAAACATAACGTTTATGATTTAATAGCAAAAGTAGTTTCATAATGGCTAAAGTGTAAAGAAAATAGCAAACAGGGGATTCGTGCCAAGAAAACTCTTTATAACAACTTATGCCAGCAACTGGTAATGTATACTTGTTTAAACCAGTATTTCACGTAAAGCGTGCCAGATTGAATTCCAGCTACATGTACAAGGTTACGGCCATCCCCGGGGACTGAGGGTACAGCAGCAGAGTCAACAGCCTCACTAAGTACGGAGCATTGATTTTATGATCGAAATCGACAGATATCAGATACGCGTTTTAACATAACGGTTAGATCATACATACAATATTACATGTTTTCCTGTTCAAAAAATAACAAATACAAATTCTTTATTAATAATGAATCCCTTTACTATTGAAAATAAAATTGTAAAACGGTGCAGGTTTATTGTAATTAAGGACACGTGAGTTTAAAATACGCTGAAAAGAAGTTTTAATAAATATATAAACAAGCCATTGATAAAAGGCATATTTGTTCTGTCCGTGTACTGTTAAACGTTACCTAACTCATTAATTACTGATGTTCATGGTTTTGTAACTTAAAAAGTTAAATATGTACATGCATGAATCAATAACCAATGAAAAATCCGCAAACGTGATATATATCTCCCGTTCTAAGTACGTGTTTTTGCACGGGTGACTGAACTTTAACTTTCTGCTTAACATAAGATAAAGAGACTAATTCGTATATTAGAGAGTGAAATATGTATATATATGAACACTCGTAGGGTTAATGCATCTGGTCGAAAAATCTACATTTTCATTCATATAAAATTACTTCAGGTCGCTATACTTCCATGCGCTTTATATTGCACTTATGATGCAAAAATATGCATATGTATCAGTTCATAAATATGCAGTGTGGCCTGTTCAGTCATGGAGTGCACTGGATGTCAGCCTAAATCACTCGAGCGTTTATAAACGTTACTGTTTTTATACACACTGAGATAAAAACGCATACGTGATTGATCAACTAAAGAGATTTACCCAATTTCTGGATATATATCTTTTGTGATATCAGTGGTTTCTCGTTTGATTTTTCGTTTTTCCTCTCACACGTACAAACAAGCGTTAACTACACAAGCTCGTATGGTGATCAGCGGTCTACCGTCAATATTTCACTCCACTGGTTCTCAGTATACATGTTCGTTTGAGAATAGACCCACTTCCGTGCCTCTGTATACTAACTGCTCGCCTAGCTTTACAGTACTACACTATCCCTTAACAAATTATCCATAAGTACAGGAAAGGTTACATTTTGAAGATTTTGACTGCTTTTTGTTTTTTTGCTTTTTGTGAAAAAAATGTATTTAAAATAGTAGATTTTGCAATAAAATCAAAATTAAAACTGTTTATTAGTCCTTGAAGCAAATAGATGGTTCAAGAAATTGAAATTGAACGTAAATTGTTTCTGTTCTGTTTTTCTTGTTTTGTTTCTTTTTTGTCCTTTTTGTCTTTGTTGAAATGTGTGACGATTGGTATCTCCCAAAGTCATAGTATTCTTTCAATGTAATAATTGTAGTGGTATAAGTGTACCTAGTAATAGTAATGATATATCCATTGTGTGTATTAGTCCTTCGTTCTAGTGCATGGTATTTATTTGATCTATATATAAAATGTGTACACTATCTAAAGTATGAGTTTTCCTAGTTTTTCGTATCATATGATAAGATCGTTACAAATAGTTTGGTAGAGATTAAAACATCTGGGAGTTGTTCTAATATAGATACAAGAAACTATACAAATTAAGCTATATTATTTTTTATTCTGTCTATAACACGAAATTCCTCTGCTGTTAATCTGCCCTAAACTACCAAACTATTCACGAATACATAGGTAGAATAGCTCTTTACGTTACCTTTTTTCTTTTTTAAACAATACCTGACAAATAAAATTGTACATGCTCATCGGACATCGTACAGACTAAAATTTATAAAAAATAACATTTGGAGACTTAACATGTATTTATATATCTATATTTCTTTGCAGTCCAAATACCTGATTTTTTTATATATATATAAACAACATTTATATAGCGCCCTATACAATTTGTAAAATTACTCTAAAGCGCTTTACAACATATGGATAATAGTATTAGTTATAAGTTATAATTGTGAAACAAAAACAAAAGCTTACAATCATCATTATACATTAAACAAGAAGATACTTTTAATGTGCACATAAATGAATAAATAAAGGGTGGTAGGTACATGACGTACGTTATATATATCTATGGACTTTTAATTGTAATGGGTTCCATAAGTATTAACTAATATAGTAAATGATATCCTAACAAACACAGCTAAGCTACACAAGTTATACATATGTCGCAGGTATTTTAAAGCTTGTATTAAGTTTCAATAGAACCTGTTGTCGGCGAATGCGTGTACCGGAGAGCGAAGACTTGCCGAGGGCGGTATACTATATTTTAGCAATAGGAAAACCCCACATGACGAGCCCAGCGATGCTGTGGACGGTTTTATGGTCGCCTTTGGCAAGGCACATGATGAATACAGTTGATTTCTGTGCAATCGTAAGCTATGTGTGTGGGCCGGTGTTCCATCAACACCACCAATACAGTATATATGGGAACAAAACATCGGCGCTACATCCCACAAACTCACACCGGGCAGACCGCATATGTACAGCAAGTAGATAGGGATTTATGTGTGGAAAAAGTCGACAGATCTACGGTTTAAACAACGTATAGTCAGTCCACACACATATGTTGTCTGAGAGATTTTAAACAATGTATGCACCGACATTTATATAATAATATATATAACGATCTTCTCCAAGAGATTGTAAGCTCATGTTTACATTTGACTACCATTATGTTGTACATATTTCACAGTGTGAAGTGCTGTAGTCTATGATGCAAGTCAAATGAACATACTTCAGGAAATGGGACTGAAATATTTTAATACTTAGTCCTGGAAAAATCTGTACCACTTCAAATGTATATTGACATGAATTTGTACAACAGCTGAAAGTATAACAGTTATACAGCGAGTAGGATGTTGATACTAGGTGTTATATTTTTCGATATGGCGCGTGGGATTTTGTTTCCAGAAATGATAAAATGTCGATATAACGGGAGTATTAATGCTAGAAGTGTTATTATGTCGATATTACGAGTTGGATTTTATTGCAAGAAATTATAAAATGTCGATATAACGAGTGGAATATTAATGCTCAAAGTGCTATTACGTCATTTTAATGATATTATTTCTGGAAGGAATACAAGTTTGATTTAACAGTGGAATATAATTACTATAAGTTATTCATCGATAAAACAAGTAGAACATTAATTGCTTATAGCTATAATACATCGATATAGCAAGTAAAATATAATATTACTGCTTATACTTATAATAGATCGATACAAAGAATACGACCGTATAACTAAACTTTATATGTAATACGTTGATATAACAAGTGGAATATAATTGTTAGTCGTACAATAAGTCGATATTATGAGTAGATTAATTATAGCTAAACTTATGATACGTCAAATTGATGGTTAACATGTAAAAGATTACAACGTTTATACATTTAAGTAAAATAATTTGTAAAACTTTGTTATAATGAACTTTTTATCAACAAAAACCAACCAACAGACTAGTCAACAAATCTTGCACTTATTCACAACTCCTTCGCTGAAATGCATAAATATCTGATGATTATTATATATCAAATTGCCATTTGCAAATACTAATTCAAACTTTAAAATAAAACACATAAGTGATATAAAAAGGCATTCCTGTCGTGACAAATGTTGATGAATAAAACATAAATTAAGATTTCTATTAATAGTATCAAAAATCGATAAGTAACCCATTGCATAACACAGTACATCTAGAAATAGTGTTAATGCTAGGAACACAGGTAAAACAGTTTTGTGTGGATATTTGGTGTGTGTTTCTTTTCTGTTTTGGGTAAATCTGCCTGATTCTCGTTATTTTATTTCATAAACTTTTGGTATATTTCTTTCTAATTATACAAGAATTGACGATAATGCAGATAACCATATACATTGTAATATAGCGGTGTTGTAATACGTTTTCTATCATCGTACGACTTCATATATATGAAACATGTCAAATACGAACATTGTGCAGTAGTATGCTTAAAGCAACACTGATGATTAATATTGTCCCATATCAATAATGTATCGCAAAAGCTGATTTTATAATTCAAATATGGTTTCTTCCTTAAGACACTCGATTAATAACACACACCCACATACAATTATTTTTTAATATCTTTATATCAGTTTATCAAAGAACTTGTTTTGCCTCTTGATACATGGTAACCTAGCTACACCCTATCTTGTACAGTCATAAAGCAATGCATAATCGATTATAAATACAGATGTTTACATTCCCTCTAAAACGGATTTAATGGGCGATACAAAGTTTAAACCGGCGTTCAACAGCATATAAAATGGCCTTGCATTCATTTGTTCTCATGTTTATAATCCTTGTGTTTGTTCTGTGAAAAAAACCCGACAAAGTTGGAGATTTTTCTCTCGGAAACTGCAATACTTAACGATAAGGGGGTTTATAAAGTCTGTAAGTATTCGATTGTTCTAGCATGTCTAAGACGCTAAGAGTTTGCCCTCGTCGCGACAGCGCCAATTACCACCAGGGCAAACAGACCCCAGCGACAGCGGTAATGAAGCTCGGTGTAACACACATTGCACAGGTAGTATAAGAGAACATTAAACTGGACTTCCAAGGGCCGGTATCCCCAGTGGTTCCTTTTCATAGTCCTTAGATGTTTCTCTATGTTTAGGTCATAAAAGCTGTGGAAATTATACTTACACAACCTAGTGGACATGCGTATAGGTAATTGTTTGTTTTAGAGACGCGGCGTACTATAGACTATGGAGTGTTAGTACAGGAAAGAGATTTCCCCGTATGGGCAGTTAAAATAGTTACGACTTGATCTAGATAGATAGCAGACACTCGGCCGGTGGCCCGAGGGACACACAGTTCTAGCTGGACACTGTCCTTTCCCACAATGTCCGGAACACGCGCTCCACTTTACGGCACATCTCTTCTCTCCCGACATTCTGTGTGTATCGTAAGTCGTACTGTGTATAGGGGCACGACTCTGTAAAATCTTCGGTGTTTGTTCGTCAAGCGATGTGAAGGTGCTGTGTCGTCTGCTCAACGGTGGTACCATCCGGGGATGTGGAATACTTGCACGAGCGTTCATTCTGCACGAGACATCTACATGCCATATATACTACTGTCCCTGACAACCATGGCTGGTGTGTGTAGCCTTACCCTGTAAATCGGAGAAGTTTAACACTCAATCATATTTCTCGTTTCACAGGGTATATTTACCGACCAGTGTTTCCTACTAGAGTGAGCGGACGATTGTATGCGGTAGGTTAAGATGAACTCTTGTCTATAATGTATACTTCTAAACAAGACACGTCCATGTTTACCAGACATATGTGTAGTCAGTTCTGTCCATGCTTTTTTCTGCATTGATTTACATTAATATCTTATCCATATTTGTGTAGACAAATCTGACTATGTCTACGCTTTGAAGCATCAAAGTGAGTGTAATTATGTCAGATACTCCGTACCAGAAATGTAATTCTATCATATTTTGTATATATTTATTGTTACTCTGTTACAATTCTATGTACCGAACGACACTTGGGTAATACCACTTCATATCTCTGGCAGAAAAAAAGTCTAAATTGTGAAAATATCTGGACTGCCCTAATTGAATATGACGTTCCTGTGCTTAATGTCATTCTTCATAAAACTGATTCGTTGATGTGTATTCCGACAACAATTAAATTTTCTGAGAAACAAAATACGAAATGGGTCATATGAGAATTAACATCCTGATCATCGTTTTTTTATTTCTATTGTTGACCTTTAACCTTTAGCCCTTAGGCTGAATGTGTTCCAGTGGATAATGTATATCGTAAAGAATTTTATTGTCAATACAGAAACGTATTTAGTCTCACAACCTCTCAACAATTATGAAAAAAACAAGCATGCACATCTGCAGTGCAATTTTATAAATTTAGATAAACTTTTTTTTTATTTACTAGTTTACAACTACTGAATTCATTCAATTTCTACATAATTTTCTATAGTATTCTGTCGATATTTTCAATATTACTGTTAGTTGTGTTTATGCCCAGTATTTTTTTTTAATTCAATCCTAAAAATTCGAAAATATTGTTAGTACATCTAGAATAAACATGTATGTTCAATTGCTATGAAATTCAATCATAGCTATTTGATTACTAGTAACATGATAGATTGAATACACACATTAGATTCATTATTTAATATTGTATGGGAAGTGATAACAACAACGAACCTAAATATTATCGTCTAAATCTGCTGACGATATGTAAATATTGACGTTCCACTTTTGTTACTTTGGTTGAATTATTTAGGTGTATTTTAATTTCAAAATAAGATTAACATTCGTTTTAAAATACAACTTAGTACATGGTTTCTTATGTAGTATTTTAATATGTGTTTATTTATATATGTTTTTATTCCAATCAAAACAATTACATTTGTTTTTGATTAATAGGTAAATAAATTATCATAAAGGAAATCAATCAAACCTTCATTGTACAGAAGGTATGATGCTGGCTTGCTGTATATTTTAAATTATTCATAGCAATACCAATGGTAAATACAAACAAAATATGTTTTTTTTCTGCTTAATAGATCTTAAAATATAATATAAACATATAGAAACATTAAACCAATTATTTCATTTTAAATGTAGAATGTTATATAAAACAGTTGTGTGTAATGTATCAAAGTATCAAATATTATATAAAACAGTTGTGTGTAATGTATCAAAGTATCAAATATTATATAAAACAGTAGTGTGTAATGTATCAAAGTATCAAATATTATATAAAACAGTTGTGTTCAACGTATCATGGCGTCAGAGTAATGTATGCAATGCTTCTGTTCAGCTACACACAATAAATAAAACACAATTATTCTAATGACCTTGAGGACACTGTACAACCCTCCCAATATCGATTTTTCAGTGCAATTATCGGTACGTGGATGATTATTATTATCACGTGACTGCGACTTTACAATAAACCGTGTTTAAGTATCATTTGAGTCATTTCCCTAGTTACTTCTCTCGTATTACAATTAACCGTCTAAACATCATTACATTAGTTGTTCATTATTTCGTTTGAATTAAATAAGAAACTTGAGACATAAAATAAAAAAAAAGAAAAAAAAAAGTATGAACTCAAAAGTATTTGTGTTATTTTTCTTATATACCTTAAACAATTGCGTACATTATTGGCAGTGTTTTTATTAGTATAATTATATACAGTATACGCATGTATGTAATGTAATTAACTATCTTTTATAACGTTATACGCACAATTTTAAATGTTTACAAGCATATATGCTAGTTTAATTAACACATTTATAGGGAGTTTACACAATTACAGAAGGATGTAAAAAAAACTACGACTTAAATATTTAACTATAATATCCTCAAATAACAAATATAACGGTCAACGTGTAGAAAAATTCATCACACATGTTTCGTGTTAAATTTGTTCAACATAAAACAGGAGAAATGTGGGTTTTAAATATAAATAACAAAGCGATAAAACAGCTAGGTTGTACACAGTTACTGTTCTACAGATACATGAAATGTTTTTCCTCTTAAACAATGTTTAATCAGTGAAGACACAATAACTGCATAAAACAAAGGTAAGCATTTATTAAATTTAAACCCCGTCTGAAAGACATAATTTAGAACCAAGGGGATAAAAGCAACATACATAGACCCTGCAGAAATTGAAATTGTTAGCAACAGAAACGATATGTGTTTTACACAAGATTAAGTACAAGAAAAAAAATAACCTTCATGTCAAACAAATGCATGGCCATAACTTCTCTAGGTCAAAGTTTATCTTGTCCTTGTGTGCTATTTCCCCCGAATCCTTCCTGTGCAATAATGAATTAATAATAGTCCTTCAATACACCATGATAGAGGTGAATATTTATGAACACCGAGGGCATTGAATTAAAATCAATCAAAACGCGCACATTTTGAATTATTTTCGTATTTTGCTGGATTGATATGTATTGAGAAGCACACAGATGTATTGATCCGGTGACATAGTTTATACATGTGCGCGGTGATTGTAAACGTAAATATGCATGCGTGCCCATGTGCTGGTAATAGTATATTACGACCAGCATCCGTATACAACAACGGTCAAGTTCTGAATTGTTGAAATATTTAAGGCGATGATAAAAATGGAATAAAATGTAAAAATTCTATACCACACAATAGCGGAAACGTGAACAAAAGACACTAAATGGAGTCGCCAGTTTTACATTTTCAAATAAATCAGTAAATCATTTTGCGGTGCTAAAAATTACAAAGATAAATTATTCTATATTGACAATTAATATGTTTGAAATCCGTCGTGTTGTGGTAAGATCATGATTACACATATACTAACCTTAAAGAGAGTAGATCAGGTAAGCTATGTCATGTGCTTCCCTAAATTAACATATATCGATTTTAAGACACTTTACCGCCAATTTATACTAAGCAAATGATAATATATACATAAATTTCTTAAGAGAAAAATACCTACAAGTCATGCCAAAATTGTACACATAAATTTCTGTGCAAGACGATATTTTGACTATCTTAAAATTTCATTCGCGTTACCTATTTATAGTAAGATGCACACTTAAACAAGGGAGACTGCAAACAAATGACATACCTGAACATTATAGATACTATAGAAATTAAACATATATGTGTGGTGTGTGTGTGTGTGGTGTGTGTGTGTGTGGTGTGTGTGTATGGAAATAAGAAAATATCGCAATGACACTCGTATGATAGAATTTCAACATTTGTTATACAAAAAATGCTGGTATATTTTTTACTGTTATGTAAGGTAATGGAATAATCGTCAGATATCAATCATCAGCATCATTCTGTCCTAAGGGTTCCATACTTTTATAGAGGTAACACGACTGTCGCTATAGTAACCGAATTATCTTATAGATATTACAGCAAACATATAGCAGAATATTTAGTAAATATGCATTTTCGTTTTATATTTTTTGTAACGATTTCACACAATTGTAGGAACAAATGACTAGGTATGCTTACATTTTCACGATGACATTCCGAATTACTGGTAGGCCTAAACGAGCTTATCAAATATACACATACAAGTACTAAAACTATAGTATTTATCATAACTAATCACAGAAAGAGATTTTTATCACCTTCAATAACTTGTAAATCAACTCGTGTACTACCTAGATTCTTGTGTACAATTATTTGGCAATTATTTCCTGGCGCACTGCCTTTTTGTTATAAATTGTTCATTCAGGGTATGGTGATAGAATGCAACCGAAGACGTATTAATAATACCAAGATTCTTTTGTCATTGGGCAAGTATCAAGGTATAAGTCACTTCCTACAGTTATTACTGTGAGAGGGATTTTAGCATTCTACGAGTTTACTGGTCTTCGTGTTTCGTTCATAGTTTTGAATTATAATTCATATCAAAGGCAAATATTGACGTAACCAGAGCTTTGATATACTCAGGAATTATATATGAATTAGAAAATATAGTCCATGTAGCTGAGATAAAGAAAACAGGATTTAACAAATCGATATTAAATCGGTATTAGCTGCGTTTCTCTCAATTAACATACATGTACTACTGTGCTTGTCGAGTTGTTGTTTCATAAATTAGATATAAATAAAATCAGCATAAATATATTTACTTTTGTAAAGGAGTGTAATATTCAAAATTGTAGAAATTTGATATTTAATGTAAGATGAATTGTTGATTTATTTATCACGCTATAATTACGAGAGAAAAATTACATCATAGTAAACACAATAATTGTTTGGTTATGAGGGATTTTATGCCAAAAAGGCGTTTTATTTTGATGTTCACCTTCATTTAAACATTGACTCGGGCACAAACTTTCCTTTTATATTCTTATAGATTGTATGATGAATTCACTTTTTTACGTTTACTTTTCTACATTTTTTGGATTACAAATAAAACAATAACAGAAATGCGACTAACCATGTTTTTAATTCACCAATAATAAGGCTGTTAATACTTTACAATATAACCCGGACTTGAAAAAGAAATGCTACATACAAATTATGTACTTTCTAAAATATAAGAATGTATCGGTGTATTTATGTTCTCTAAACACATTACAGTTTCAATTATCTAACACATCGATATTAAATGTTTATTATGCCTGTTTGATAAGGTAATTGATAAACAGAAATTAAGTAAATGTGTAGCATGGTATTACTTAGGTATGTAAATATCAGTAAATGAATATATGAATGCTTAGCTTATATTTGTATGAGCAAAGAATTAAAGTGTCAAATCAAGGTTAGGCTCCGTAATGAAGGCAATTACTGATGTTAATATAGAAATGCAAATAACTATGTAAAATCGTTTAAAGAAATCCTTATATTTGCACTTCAATAATAGAAATTTATTTCGTTTGCTCTAATTCCAATCCTTTCCAAATGTACTAGTCTATTCGTAGTGTCTTCACTTTTTCATTGGCTATGTTTTTCATCAATTATGTTTCTACCCGTCCAATAAATATTAAAGATTATTATGGATTATTTATTATTATTATGATCTTGATTTTCAAAAATCTATGTGGTACAAAAAATGAAATGCACATAGGGATAAGACATGCTTTTGACATTTGATATGTATATCTGCTATAAGGGTACGGAGATTTAAATAATAAACCAAATTAACTTGGACATATTGAAATGAAAGTTTACCAAAAATATAAAGCACACCTGATATCGTTAAGTTGCCATTTTGTTGTCTTATTAAGCGATTTCTTGTTTCATATGCTGGTTCCAAAACTTTCATTAGCATATATTGAAATTAATATCTGTGGTGACCTCATCATATTATAATCACATGTCAACGAGTTTGTATCAGGTTGAAAGATTATTCTGTTGAGAAATGTGGTTACATACAAAACAAATTTAAGCAAAACCTATCATTGTCTACTGAATAGTCATTTCTTGAAGTCAAATGTCGATAATGTCCTCAAATGTTTTACTTAATAAATCAATGTAAATACCATAGGTAGTCATTTGAATACAAAGATTGTAAACCATGTGCTATGTCATGTGACATCAATTTTTTGTGCGTATACATTAGCACATACCAATATATCATCTCATCTCTCATGCAATTTATTGCATCCAGACACAAGGCGGTTCCCGTGAGGTACACACACTTTCTCCGACATGATCAAAGTTTAACCTGAAGTGAATAACATTGTGTTAACTTCTGGAAAATATTATTTACATTTTCATATATATTTAAACCGAATTCAGTCTCAACCGTACTGAACATACATACATTTTTGTAAACATTTTGTAGATGATTTCAGTGGTTGTTAGTGAACTGTGACAGCTATTTGAGTTGTTTACCCTCACATACGTACAATTAATATATTTCATTTTTCTCATTTTCTATAAAATATTATATTGAAATGCTAGAAGGGACTTTTACCTGAATAATATTATGATACTGTTTTTTTAAGAACACCCTTAAGCTTAACGCGATTCTTGAATCAATAGAATATATCACTATTGTCTGATAATATAAACAGGTTTTAGAACTGACCTACCTCGACGGTACAATGTACCATTTCACAGAACCATCAAATAATACTAAAATTTGTAATTAGATGATAAACTAGGAATTATAAACAGAAAATAATGACTAATGTCATATTTAAGGATCAGGACGACCTGATATGATCTTAAATCCCATTTGTAGTATTTAATCCCACACGGAATACTTTTAACATTTTAAGATTAATGTGAGGTACTATTTTATTAACCAATTCTCCATTCAGAATCCCGTCACGCTACAAGTAAACGCTGTTAATTGCTAAGACATGTGTTTATTAAGGACAATGTCTACAACATATTTATGTTAATGTGATTATATATTTGTGAATCGAGATCTGAGGTTGATGTCTCATGCACCGATCAGATAGGTTGTTTAAAATATTATCAATAATGGGCATGCTTTTTTCTTTCCCTGGAAATATATGTCATGATGTCGAATTTTGAAATTCATATACATATACAAAGAATCTGATCTGTTATCTGTGAATCTAGATTGGACGTTGATGGCTTTGTGTAAATGCGCCTATATTGTAAGTTAATTTAATTATGATCAACAGTGAGGATGTTACACTGTTTAATTATACATTTTGTCCGATATTATTGATATTGATAACTCATATGGTAAGATTAAATGGGTAAAGTTCCATCTCTAAAACAATGGCAATAAAGTAAGGGCTTCAAGTTTGATTTACCTATCAATATTTTGAAAAATATTTTTTGATAAGAATTCTATTTTAAATGCTTTTTCTATGCTATTTTTACTATGAATGATGTTGCATGAAAATATACATTTTGTTAAACATGCTGATAGAATGAGTAAAGTTTATAAGCTTAGCAAATGTTGTGATTTTGTGTGTGTGTGTGTAATATCATTAGAGAGGTCGACATATCAATAACATTATGTCATATGCTAAATAACTGTTATTCACCCATGCGTGTCTGATGTATGTATACGAAATAAGAGCAATTTAAACAAAGAGTTGTCTCCCTCTCCAATACTCGCTGTTCTTTGTATGTCTGATGGTATTAAAATGATGGCATTTAAAACATTACGATAGCATTTTTGTCTTACAATTATGTACATGAATATATGCAAATTAAAAATCAACAATTGTTTTATTTCATTAAGAATTTATTAATTTTGTATTTTTGTATTCATACATACAGTAAAAACTTGTCGAATGGCTACCATAGACAACAATAGGAACTTAATATAACTTGTGTTTGATTCGCATACACTAATAAAGGCGTCTAGGATCATGTCTTGTATATATGTCTGTATATGTTAGAAATTATCCAAGTTATTTACAGAAAATTTCCATTTGTATAAGCAAACTATATCCATTTCAAGTATCATGAATTTATTTATGATCTATAAAATGTTACAAATATTTGATTTCAAACATATTAAACTTGAAGTGAAAATGCTTTTGTTTATGTTGTTTTTATATGTATATTGATTTATACATGATATGCAAATCTTATGTTTTTCTGAAGAATATACTTGGCATTTCTTAGTTCTTTGAGAGATTATTGTATATACATATTATGTACATAGCTTCCAAAGTGCTGTTTAACTGCAGTATATAGTTGTGTTTACTAAGATACTTGACTATCTGCAGTACATATACCAGTACTTTTCCTAAACTAGCCAACTATCTACAGTATATTTTGGAATTATTAATGTCATTGATTGACTATAGGTATAAACTTCAAAACCTGATTGATTGGTTACCTGTACAATATAATGCAACTTCCTAAGATGACAGAGACTACAGTATATATCAGAGCTTACCAATCTCTTTGGATACCTGCATCATACTGAATATTACTTATTTCAGTTAGTGACAGCAGTAAACACTTAAGCTTCCTTAGTTCACTGGCTGACTACATTGTACATGTACACTTGATCTTCAACCTCACGGACTGACTACAATGAACTGCAACTTCTGAAGAAGTTTATAGACAGACTACAGTATAATACTCAACTTCCGAAGTGCATTGGGTAACTGTAGTATGCTCACTTACTGACTGATTCATACACTGGAGATGCCCAAGCTCACTAACCGACTACTGTATAGTTCAGCTTCCTAGATTTACAGACAGACTACATTATAGTCTAAAGCTTTGTACGCTTATTGGCTGAATAGAGTATACATGGTATTCCTTAGCTCACCGACTAAAATAATACTGAGGCTTCCGTAACTTATAGAGTATGCAGTGTACAAGTGTACTTCATTTTTTGCATGCTGTATCCATTACCAGAATGGAGTTTACTGGAGTTTTTTATTCTTAAAATTTAATTGACTTACTTAAAAGTACACTGAGCAGGTTTTTTGAGCTCTTTGACTACAGATTACTTGTGAATTCACAGATCTCCCACTTACATAAAGCACATACTGGAGTGTTTGAAACTCATTAACTTTTTTAAGTACACAATGCAGCGTTTTAAGTTAAATGACTGATTTCTGCAAACTGGAATATTCCTGAATTCACAGATGATCTTCAGTTTATACTTGAAAGTCATAAGCACTTTATAATAATTGTTAAGGACAGGTATGCTTGCAGTAGGAATAAGGTGTATTTTGTACCTTGTTCGGCTACAACAGAATATAGTAACACGTGTTTAGGAAGTGAGTTTCTATCATACGACAATTTGCATGTCATTATTCTGTCATTTTTGTGGATTGCTCTGGAGAAACGCAAGTCTAATTTGCAAAAACCGTATATGGTTAACTCTAATGGTAAAACGGATAGAAAATCTTAGTTTATCATATGAATGAATGAACGTAGTTGTATGTAGAGGTTTGATCAAATGCATTACACTGAAGAACGTGTCGCTAGTGATGACTGATGGCAATATATAATACATACAAATCCATCTATATTCAAACTGTTTCAATGAGGACGTTGGGAGCATTTGTTTTCGTAACCAGACCATTTTCTGAGGATTGCTGGTGTAGTTCATTAATCTGGATATTTTTTTCTGTACCTAAAGCTGTCTTTTCCAATTTCCATTCAGGTCCAATTTTGATACATTGGAACTTTTTTGAAAATATCTTTTACTTAATAATAAGTACATGACAACAGAATGATGGAAAATCATAATTAATCATCCCAACAGCTATATTTAATCTTTATAATAATGGTAAAATTCAAATCACGTGGGGCTATTGCACAATGTACACTAACGAAACATGCATACTACAGATAATGACGTCACAGCAGATTGACGCATAGCATACCATGTATTTTACCAAAGCATTATCATATATGGAACTTATTTTTATTACATAACACTTGTCATCCATTTATAAGTGCTTCTAATGGTACAGATTTAATTTTAATACATCATGAAGTATGTGTTGTGTGTCCCTTGACGTGATGACCATACATGGTTTTTGTCAAGTAACACATTGAAGTTGAACCTGTCGCGAGGAGTTTAAGTAAACGACAAGCAATACTATTATTCATTCGTAAGTATAAACAGAAATAAACAATAATGAACGATACAGAATAAACAGAGTTGGCAAAAAAAAGCTTTTCTAGCCATCTGAAATACAAAAGCGATGCATAGACCACGACATTACATGAATGACGTCCGCATTCAGTCAGTGCTTAAATACACAGAAGCATGTTCCAAGTTTACACTACCATCGAATTCAAAATATCGTGAGCTAGAAATCACTGGACAAAGAACAAGGGGATTAGCAAGAGTATGCTTTACCATTACAACATGTGGCACCCATGCTGATAAATTCCTTAAATTATTGGAAATGTTGTTGGTACAATTTGGACATCACATCAAAGACTTTTTCGTCACTTCTTATCTAAGACTTGCTGGTAATTTGTGATGTTAGACTTATAGACAATCTCCAATAAATACACATACCTTTGTCTTTTTTTTCAACGCAGACATTTTAATAATTTTATTATTGTTAAAAAATCAGTACAAAATCGAATAACGACAACCGTAAAATGTATTCATTCATCTTAGACGTAATGGTACAAAAATGTATATCACACGATTGAAAAATATCAAAAATAATTGTTACCGTATTCCTTTCAACGAAACTGTCTTTCAATAGTCGTAATACTGTAAATTACTAATATTGGAAAATAATGCTGAATTTGGCCAATCAGGCATTTACTGATCTTCAAACAAAGACAATAATGAATGCATTAGCAAGCTAACATAACACGCTTTCAGAAACCTCAAATACAATGGTTGATAAAGTGAAACGATTTACAACAACTTGTTCCTGAAATACCACACAGGAAGTTATTTGTTAGGTGTGGAGGGCTTGTCATGGCGGGTCAGCCTGCCGTGGTATCACATGTAACATGATGATGTGAGGCCTAATCGTGTAAACGTAATATTGTATTTACAAATGATCATCCGCCGTACCGTCTGACACCTTGTATGATGTACAAACTCATAAAGGTAATATAGGGCTGTCTGACTCCGCTGCCGACCCTATATGTCACCCACTAATACTGCTTGTGCCGACAACGGCCTCACTAGAATGGTAAAAGCGAACACTCTCAGTCACTACGCGTCTTATTATCAATGCAGATAAGAGAAAATAAATCTTGAACGTAAATCAACAACATTTGGATATAAGCACCTCATAAATTGCCGTGAAACTGTCGTATCGTTATTAAACATAAAAACCGAAACTTGACAATTATACAAATTGCACAATTATACAAATATATGCGAATTTGACAAAATAGACATAACAATGTATCACTAGTTCAGTTATTTACGACAAAAATGGAAATATTGTTCCGTTTATAATTATCAGCATGTATTGTAGTAAAAACGAGCTTATACAACTCTGATATTGAAGGAGTGTTTTATTGCTGTTTACTATTAGATGCCTAATTACTGTACCTCATGTCGCCTTTCTGACAATATATGTTAAATCAAACCACAGAGGATCATCTGATCACAATATGTAAAGTGATAATCATAACACAGGAAAGCATCCCAAATATACATGTAATAAGGTATGTAACGTCAGATGTCAAAATTGTATCACTCAGAAGAACCCTAATGTACCATGTAATTACGTAACGTTGAATGTCAATTTATATTTTGTATATCACAGAAAACGCCCCATAAGCATGAACATATAGCTATGAGACGCCTAATGTCAAATCGTATTAAAGTGGGACACTTTATATAGCTTTGTAATGCCTAACGTCAAAAAATTTCACATAGAAACACTTCATACGACTAAGAAGCGTTGGACGTCACATCATATAAGAGAAACTTTTCACACAGCTATGAAACGTCGAATGTAAAATCCTTTTCATCAAGAAACACTTCGTTTAGCAATGACACGTCGAATGCTAATTCATTATACAAGAAAAATCACGATACATAGCTTTGTGACGTCTAATGTCGAGTATTATCATTAACACAACACTTATGTGGCAAAGAAACACGGGAATGTAATACTGAACCGAAGAGAACTACCAAAGCTGCAAAACATCGGATATGATACCATATAAAAGAAGACAACACAATATATCTATGGAACACTTAAGAATACTTGTATAGCTATGAAGCGTCCATTGTTGAATCAAATCAAAGAGAAACGTTGCATACAGCTATGTAGCGTCCGATGGCTTGTGATGTCGTTAAAGGCCACTTATCTTACTATGTTACATTAGATGCGAGATGTGTTTCTAAGGAACCAGATCATATAGCCTAGTCACATTTTATGTCATTAAACAATATGCAGAAACATCATATATGTATGGAGGTCAATTTCATCACATATAACAATCGAATATCGCTATTGATGTCAATATTACCAGAGAACAATCGCATATCGATATAGAGTCAATGTCCAATTTCATATCACTATGGATGTCACTATCACCACAGACAACAATCTCATATCACTCAGGATGTCAATATAACCACAGAAAAAAATCCATATCACTTTTGGTTTCAATATAACCACAGAAAACAATCTCATATCGCTATGGATATCAATATTACCACAGACAACAATCTCATATCACTTTTGGTTTCAATATAACCAAGGAAAACAATCTCATATCGCTATGGATGTCAATATTACCACAGACAACAATCTCATATCACTATGGATGTCGATATTACCACAGACAACAATCTCATATCACTATGGATGTCGATATTATCACAGAAAACAATCTCATATCACTATGGATGTCAATATTTCCACAGACAACAACCTCATATCACTATGGATGTTAATATAACAACAGAAAACAATCCCATATTGCTATGGAGTCAATATCAAAATTCATATCACTATGGGGTCATAATCACGACAGAAATCAATATCATATCGTTATGGATTACATATACAATTTTATATCACTATGGGGTGATAATCACGACAGAAAATAATACGTTCACAGAGGACCATATTCTATTTTGATGAAACATATAAATGACATATTAGTGAAGTTCCTAAAGAAATGTATTATATTGCAATGAACGTCACATACATGCACAGAGGACCATCTCGTCACTACATTACATTTAAGGGGACCATACTATATTTTCATTTGTCTCGCCAAATTATGACTCGCCATTAAGTCTTACGCATAATGCAAACGTTTTGCATATTTGATAATACAGCTATTTAAGGCTATGTCGGCCCCTATGTTTGCTAGCTTTTATATGAAACCATAATCGTATGAATAATCCTTTTATCGTTACCTCCTTTTTCCTTTCTAAAAATCAACTGTAGCTCCTCGGAAGTTTAAGGTTAGAATAATGCTGACCACACATTAAATGATGTAGAGATCGGGGAAGTATCTTGGGATTCACTGGTGGAAAACGTCTTCTTGAATTAGATGAAATCATTTGAATTATTGTTAAACAAATTGTTTTTATTGTTATTATTTTGTGAACATTGTATGCATCTCTCTGTTGTCGGGTGTAACCAACAGACTCGCTAGCCCAGGTCAGCGTGTGTATACAACAGACTCGCCAGTCCTCTGTTAGCGTGTGTATACAACAGACTCGCCAGTCCTCTGTCACCGTGTGTATACAACAGACTCGCCAGTCCTCTGTCACCGTGTGTATACAACAGACTCGCCAGTCCTCTGTTAGCGTGTGTATACAACTGACTCGCCAGTCCTCTGTTAGCTTGTGTATACAACAGACTCGCCAGTCCTCTGCCAGCTTGTGTATATAACAGACTCGCCAGTCCTCTGTTAGCGTGTGTATACAACTGACTCGCCAGTCCTCTGTTAGCTTGTGTATACAACAG
>JAUMHH010149819.1:0-19687 GCA_032359455.1 Chlamys rubida | reverse complement strand
CGCCACACCTACAGATGATCAGTAGAAATTAACCGTGTTTAACGTTAGAACTGTAGAGATCGCCACACCTACAGATGGTCAGTAGAAATTAACCGTGTTTAACGTTAGAACTGTAGAGATAGCCACACCTACAGATGATCAGTAGACATTAACCGTGTTTAACGTTAGAACTGTAGAGATCGCCACACCTATAGATTATCTGGGGTAGACTTGGCGTAGAGTAGAGGATATTGACGATACCCCTGGGTGATATGTATGTAAACTATGTATACTTATATCCGGGGGATGTTTTACAGCTTTACGGTGTTGTCCTGTCCAATAGCCGAATACCAATGGACCATGTTCATCACACAAAACAATAAAATATCCATAATTTATCAGAAATCGGTGTCGTTGAACTGTTGGTTTCTGGTAAAACGTCATGTGTTTGTGTTCCGGATATAACCTTCAGGGTGTTTTCCTGTTTTAGGTTTCGTCAATATTTAATAATAGTGGAAGATTGGATGTGGCCTTGTATTCACGTATAATCATAATACAAATATTGTCATAAAACCAAATTATCATTTACTTGTGGGAGTTACCGTCGGTATAGAACCCAAGAACTGAGATGAAAATAGCAGCTGAGTTCTGGAATCTGTATGTGCTTTAAGGCGGAATTGTCTGTCGACGTACGAAACCGTTGTTAAAGTTGTCCGTCTAGGTATAGACCTTGCAATGTTACGATCGGTATACCATCCCGACAGTGTTATGTCCGGTTTACCATCCCCGACAGTGGTATATCCGGTGTACCATCCCGACAGTGTAATGTCCGGTATACCATCCCCGACAGTGTAATGTCTGGTATACCATCCCCGACAGTGTAATGTCCGGTATACCATCCCCGACAGTGGTATATCCGGTGTACCATCCCCGACAGTGTAATGTCTGGTATACTATCCCCGACAGTGTTATGTCCGGTATATCATCCCCGACAGTGTAATGTCTGGTATACCATCCCCGACAGTGTTATGTCCGGTATACGATCCCTGACAGTGGTTTATCCGGTAAACCATCTCCGACAGTGTAATGTCTGGTATACCATCCCCGACTGTGTTATGTCCGGTGTACCACCCCCGACAGTGTAATGAACGGTATACCATCCCCGACAGTGTAATGTCTGTTATACCATCCTCGACAGTGTTATGTCCGGTATACCATCCCCGACAGTGGTACGTATGTCCGTTTCAATCTTTTCAGGTCTCCAGCCTGCTTCAACATGCGGACTGTTGGCGATATTGGAAACTGCAGACGGCGTGTGGACGTCCGCCAAAACTTGGATAATGTTAATTAGTTAACGATACTGCGGTAAAGTACAAAATACAGGTAAACAGGAATGCAATTAATAGGTGTTATGACAGAAACAACTACACGTACATGTATACCCTGTACGTGATTATTGTATACAGATAATGTAGTCCCGAGCTCGTATTTATGAAACTGTTCTCATGCTCAAGCCCAATACTCTGTTCCGGTGATAACTTAATAAACAAGCACATGGACACACTTAAATTCTGAAACGACTATAAATGTTTACACGTGACTGTTTTACCGTGCAACATGCTTTAAGTGGGTTTTGATAAAAGGTTGAGCACAGAATCTAGACTTGAGCTCGAGAACGGTTTCATGAATACGCGCCCCGGCATGACATATTTGACCCCTGTTACCTTGAAAGTAGTTCAAGGTCACGTTTTTTTGCGCAAACTTGGTCAGGCTCTATCCTACGAAGTTTATATGTTGACATTATACCTAAATAGCAATAGCCGTTCGGTTCTTTAGAAGGAGTCCTTTGAAGGTTTTGATACATTTGACCGCTGTGACCTTGAACGTTGGTCAAGGTAATTCATTTTGCATTTTTCCTGGTTCCACTCCATATATTGGTTATTCAGAAGAAGGTATTCAAAGGAAGAGATGACAGACGACGGACGCCAAGCTCACGTGCTCTAAACAGACACGGAAGTTAAATTTTAAGCATGATGTCAGCGTTAAATATATCAAATTCTTCTAAAGTCAAAAATCTGACTTACAGACCATGATAGCCTTTGTGTCATCGAGCGTTATACAATTAACTTTTGTGTACTGTAACAGGTACTTATATAACAAGCACGCCCTGTACACGTATGTACATAACAATGACCATACAATGTCAATATGGCGTGACGTTCTTCTTATTCAAAGCTATTTAAATTACATGTAAATATATACAAATATAATAGAGTTTATATTGAATTGTCTATAACAATAAACAAAGCATTTGGAATTTACCCAAAACACCAACAAGAAACCCACGCATGACACCTGCAACTAAATCTTATCGTTGCAGTTTTCATCTTCTACAATTACTGCTTTAATATTGAGCTCGAAACATGTTTTCGAAATCAATCCTGCATGTATTTTTAATCATATTGTTATACTCCTAATATTGGTTGACAGTCGATACAAATTCATAATATATACTCAACCCCATGACCACGTTTATACAGTCAAACATCTGCCGTATCTAGTCTCGTTCAACCAGATGCTTGAACTCTCTGTTCGGCGTAGCTTGCGCAGACAACAAGAGTCTGGTTGAACGAGACTACTGCCGTATCCAACGTCTGCGTTGTTTAACCACCAATCAGACGAATAGAAGATTGTATATTTTGTTTGAACACATTATCCTGAAACAATAAATGAGCAACATTAATATCAATATACGTTATTGACAACCTTTCTGAATAATTTCTGCCGTTTTCGACCAAATTGTATAATTACATCTCGATGTATGCCGTTTATGCGGAACAACCGGTTCGTCTGTTTCCAAATGTAACAACTTCGGGTATAAATCATGGCGGACCTGCAAAAGTTTATGCAGGCCTTGCAAGTCTTTGTCAAGGCTTGCCTGAAAGCAGCATCAGATTACTAGGGCCTACTTTATTTCATAAACGAACAATTCCGGTCCAACCGGTTCAACCGTTTGGATCGCGATAAACGAAAACGGGCCAATAGACCATCGCAGACCATTGCATATGGTTATTTTGGTGTCATTTGTCATGACTGACGAGGTTGTGCATTTTTTTAATATATAAGTTAATTATTCCGTCATACTTCCCGGCGTCACTTCCTGTCTACACACAGAAACAATCATACATTTAAACCAAACACCTAAAAAAAAAGAACGATATGAAGAAATTTCCAATTAAATGAAACATCATTGAAGCTCCCATCAACGAGATCAGCTGATAAATATACCATACAAAAATGAGGAGAACACACAGCCATGCATCCACTGCACAGGAAGTTAAGTAAACGACCGGAAGTTCATTTATCTTACAAAAGACGTTGTTTCTATTGATGTTGGTTGTTTGTAATATTTATTTCGGGTAAAGTCACGTTTTCATAACCATTTTCCTTACACCAGAACCTTGATATGCCTTTCCTTTAGTTAACGATGTTGTTATGTAACCTCGATTAACTATAGAATTTCTAGACAACAATGAAAAAATATCTTATAAATATATAACCTTACACCACATCCGCGTGAATTGAATGGAGTTGTCTTCTCCTGTGTACCAGACACCTTACCGTGCGGAGACGTTACCTTGAACGAATGAAAAGAAATTGAACAATTGTCGTGTGGGTCATTCGTAAATAACAATTAACGTATGTGTCTTTAACATTAGAATGGAATTCGTGTCTTTATTATAGAATTCTTATATCTCAAAAGAAAATCAAATTAATAAAAGAGCTTTCCCCAGAAAGAATTGACTCCTGGGTTTCCGGAAACCTGGTGCTTTTTTTTTATTTCGTGATATTATAATGGACTAAATTAATATCTAATTATCTCCCGTTTTTATTCAAAATCACATTTTCTCCGAAAGCGTGCTAAACAAAGAGTCATGCAAAACGTCTTTAACAAGGATAGTTAGGACTTGGCTATAATTTATGACAAGGCTACTGGAGCACCCCCTGGTGGTAAAGAAGCACTAGTAAAGGGAGGTCGTCGGCCTGTCATTCTACCACGGACTTAGATAGCATCTAATCTAATTCCGTGATTCTACATAACACCAATATGTCAGGTACTGTAAGGTGCTCGATAGGCGTGCATTTAGTAATCAGATTATCTAAAAAGGGGAGATTACTCTAACAAACATATAATATGAAATGTAGCATACGTCTTTAAGTCATGTTATATTTAACGAGAATCACTTTGATGAAGGTAACATACTCTAAGGTCTTAACGAGAAGGATCTTGAGTTGACATATTAGAGACCTCGTGCTGCCGAGCGTCATTGGAAACATAACGATGGGTTTGTTCCTTCACCGGATATCGGAATGTAGTGAAGATTTAAGATGATATTCAATTATTTTTTCGTTGCGCAAACCCGGAACATGTAACAGTTTGTAGGTTATATTCTACAATTAATTGTTTACCGCCATTAAGTTACAGTAGTTATCATATCAGAAGCAGTCCCTGTATTTTATGGTGCGTTTCTTTTGTTGTCATAAGAGTTTTTCATAGACATGATCGGCTGGACAAAGCTCGCATAATTTATTTGGCATTTTCCCATATTCTTGTCTCCCCGCTGTCACGATGTCGTCTAAACTTGAGTGTTTTTTATATAAATTTACATCACTGTTTATTCCTATTACAATTATTGATACCGGAAAATATAGTTGTATGCTCCCTTAAGTACCGGTATTGACCGTACAATAAGGTCGATTTTTAATTCTTTAACCCAACATAGGTATAACTAGAAGGTCTCAAACATCTGTCAACAATACTGAAAATGTACAGGTAGCAATTTCGATAAATTAATCAACAATCACGTGATCTAGAATAAACATTAACTTAATTCAAAAGTACATGTCTAAGTAAAGATATTTAATACTGTATTTGTATATACGAAACGACAAAGGGTCTGGAAGATAGCGTTGGTATTGTTCAGGATAGTTCCACGAATAACTTAATTTAACGCTGTGCATTCTTCTTTTTCTGATTTTAAATGAGAAGAAACGCTTTGTGTACTCGAGGGTTCGTATTTTGTATTGACTAGCTATAGCATGATCTGCGGAACGTAAACAATTAACGCGGTGCTAGTATTAGTTGGGCTAAGTCTGGAGCTAAGCCAGTTACGTATCAGAGAACGGCCCAGTGTACACACGTGTATTGGAGGGGTCCAATAGGATACTATGTGGCTATATCGCAATTGTATGAATCATAATACGCAGAATTTGGATATATCCTGTATCAGTAGTGTACTATATCATGTTGATGAGTAAAGCTGTATGAAAGGTAGGTAACATCTATTTTCTATTCTACTACCAGACTATGAATTTTTGAAAAAAAGTACTGTTTAAATCTGACTATAGGTATAGGTATGCATCTAGTGTGTAACTGTTTTGTTGTGAGATAGATGCTGGGTTGAGACTGCAAGTATTATATACAGAAATGGTAAAAACATAATGATACTGTTGTTTTAACTACAAATGATGACAATCTGATAAGATTAGAGTGTTCTGGTTATATATGGTCACATGAGCTTATGTCAGAAACATGAAAAATTAACTCAAATTTTCAAAGAATCAATTGTTCCTCTTTTTATCTTTGTCAGGAAAGTTGAATAACACGTTAACATCGGCATTCTCCATTGTGTATCATAATAATACGTTTGTTTCGCGCTTACGGCCTCCCAGCAGCTATGTTCGTGTGAAGGTATTAATAATTACATTAAATAGAATATATCGCATAGAGGAAAGGTAATAATGAATTTACGCTCACTTTCTCTTTTGTTAGACGCCTCCTATCTATCTTTCCCGTGTTCAGTTTAGATTTACTGTTTTCACGAAACATCTAAGTGAAGATTTGTTCCTTAAAGTTGTATTTATTTTAATGACAGATGTTAACTGAAGGACCGTTCGTGTCATCAGGGCCCGTTTTGTTGACCATTATGTATGCACAGCGTATACAGAAGAGCTATCTGACACTTATCAAATATAGACGTTATGTAAATATGGATCTATTCCAATGTATATACAGACTTCCGTCCGGGTTATTTGGAGTACCAGAGATCCCAACTGGTAGCAGTTCAATTCCAGTATCTTCAGTTTCAAGCAGAGAGAAGAAGACAATAAAGAAATCTCAAGTTTCAAGTGTCACATTAGTCGCCTCAAAGCCATACATAAGTTCCCTCGTGTCGTTTCCTACTGTCCCTTGTATCGCTTCATATGCTAAATTCATATATATGGAGGCACGGTAGTCTGGTGGTAGGACGTTTCGGGTTCGAGTCACGGCACGGCGCTGTGTTGTTACTTTACTCCGCTTGCTCCAGTCTACTCAGCTGTAAATGAGTACGTGATTGGGCAGTGCTAGAACTGTTGAATGCTAGCTGTGAGCACCGAAATGTATGCTCCCCAGGGAGTTGTGAAAGATATTGGCTGGTTGCAAAGGCCCTATAACCACAGATAATTATTTGTGAACCGCTTTGAGATGACCTACGAACTAGGTTGTGATAAAGCGGTATATAAGAACCTCGAATTATTATTATAATTATTAATATTATCCTAACATTTATTGACTCATAATCACACATTATTCGCCTTCTATCTCACCAAAGTCGCCTCGGTATCCACACATAGGTCGCTCGTATCCACACATAGGTCGCCTCGTGTCCACACATAGGTCGCCTCGTATCCACACATTGGTCGCCTCGTATCCACACATAGGTCGCCTCGTATCCACACATTGGTCGCCTCGTATCCACACATTGGTCGCCTCGTATCCACACATAGGTCGCCTCGCCAGATCATTGGTGGCATTAGAAGTGTGTTAGACGCTCGAATAACGCGTCTGCTACATATTATGCACGCATATTCAATATCTTTATATCAGCATTTATGATATAATAACATATTTTTTTTGTGCTGGCGACTGTTAACTTTCCATTTTAATCATTTCAAGACGACAAATACTATCAAAGGTAGATTATCTACCTCTGACATACATTGAAAGTTGAAATATTTTAACTCTAAACCTTATGTCGGCTTATACAATTATCTTTATCAGACTAATCGTCACATCGTTACAATATTTAGGGCAGAGTCCAATCCTCAAACTGTAATTGGTTTATGACGTAACGTAGACATTTAAATCGCTGATAATATCATAACATAGAAGCAAAATAAAAATGACATGGCTTCGGAGGATTAAAATTTATGATACCCTGAAATGTTCTACACAAATCTACCGATCATTTCTGGACAAAAGAACTGACTGAAAAGTTTACTTCACGATAGAGTATCTGAGTCTTGACGTTTTGGATTTTCTGTCATCTCACCTTTAGTTTACGACACACAAATCGATCCTATGTCAGTGTTCTGGCACTCAATCGACTTATTAATTAACACGAGCCGATACTAATTACCGACGGGCCAAACTACAGTATATAGCGACCCAGCCTATCAATAGAACGATCTGTAATAGATATAAATATAGATCTGTAATGTAGAGAATGTTGTACCGGGCTTACATAACCACCGGACAGCCCTCGCCCTAAACCGACACCAACTGACAACTAGGTCTGACCATACTGACCTCAAAACATTCATTCATTTGTCCGAGCGCTGTAACAAGTCGACAACAGGGTGACCTTGAAAATTCAAACTTTGATGTTAAATCTGTTTTGTATTCTTCAGTTATTAACCCCTTCAAACGTGGAGCTTGTTTTCTTCAAGGTTTTTTTCAAGTTTTTTTCAAGTTTTTTTCAGCGTGATGGTATTGTTTTCATTGTATCTCGAGCTATTTGACGAAATTCTTTTTTTCCCCATGTATCTTCTGACGGTCTCATTTAATGCTTTCCGATTATCTTACCCTTATAAGAAAATTATTTGTAAATTTCCCCTTTTCCCGTTTTTAAATGCCTGGCGCGTTTTGAACTTTTCATCATATCTTGTGATTTTTACCAATTTCATGTTCTGTGACATATTCATACGATTTGTAGATAGCAGTTTAGGATTTGTGTACTGGTTTTTACGAGACTCTAATGTTATCGTTTATTTTTATTGACGAGCACCTGCTATACAATATCGGTTTAACTTTTTTTCTTTTCCTTATCTATCTTCTCCTTTTACGACCTCCCTTCCCCAGCGCCTATTCCGTTTTCGGACACTTAACGATCAAACGAACAGATCGATTCCGCTGTCTAACACATAACGACTGACTCCCTGACCCTGTGCTAAAACGTGTTTGCCTGGGATAAATTATTTAGAGAATTAGTCCTACTTCGCGGGACAATCGATTGTATTCGGTATTGTCTGCCCTACCTGTGTATATATGTAGTGCACTTCCTTGTCAGACGTTCCTATACCTTACCCTACAAATTGATTTTTGGAGGGATCTACTAATGTACGTTAAACTGTAAATATATTATATTTAGGCGATAAAAAAGTTTTAGCAGTTCAGAAGAATGACATATTTAATGTATCTAAATATGTTCGTAGAATCTTTCTTTGAATTCGCGAATCTTTTCGCGAAATAACGCAAAAACAAAATATATAACGCAAGATATGTGATTTACAACTTTTTCAAGAGGAATCATGTTTGTCTATTTTGGTTTGTTCAGGGAGACGAACCCCTTATGTTTTCAGATACAGATAAACTATATAAGTGTATGCAGAAAACATGATTTATTAAAGGATCCTTGCTCCACTTACTGCAGACAAAATTCTAGAGAATTCCACTTTAGTTTTATTTACACACAAAATCAGGGATCCCTGACAAAATGCCCTCCCCGAACCTCACTTTGGGTCAATGGTAGTGAGAATGGGCGAGAGGACTGACCGCTGATGAGGTAATCCGTTGGTTAGAGCGATAGCCAAGCGGGGTCCGTTGGCATTTTTCGTACGCGAGAAAATACTCGTTTACGGAAAGTGCCGACGGATCCCGATTTGAACGATTTCCGGTCAGGACCAGTTCTGATTGTTATTCACAAAACACTGTTGTTTATTTTTTTGCTTCATATTTATTTTTGTTACACAAGTTCCGCAAAGTATGGGATTCTTTTTAGAAATAGTTTATGAAAGCTATTGTCGTGTCGAAAATAAACTGGTTTCCAACTCATTGTTAGTTTTTGGCAGTTATATGAGGATGCCTAAATGTAGTCAGAGATAGCCCAGTAATGGTCGATACAGCGTTCTACATTAACTCATTCACCCCTGAAGATACATTTGAACTCTTCCAATTCAAAGGTTGCAATAGTTCATTATCAAATTTCAGGGGTGAATGAGTTAACGTGTAAACTTTGTAATCAATATAAGTCTAGATTATGACACTCAAGAAAACTCGCCGGCATGTCATTCCGATCGTGTTCTATAGGTGCCACTATGTTAGCATGACTGGTGTATTTTGTCCACGTCATACAGTGAGCTCTCGATTTATTGAAATGTTTGGAGCTTTTTCAAGACAAGATCCTATTGGGACACATTATCTTAATTCTGAAGTCAAGACCTTGGCGCGTAGCTCTATTTGTAATAGCACGACAGCCTGCCTTTATAATGGCATGTACAAAGTGTTCGTATTGATTCTAAATGGAATAAACCAATATGACGTGTCAACATACGCTTAACCAGATAAAGGTAGACGCACTTTCCATTTATAGCGTCAACAAATAAAACCAGCATATTTTTTTTCAAATTTTGATCTATACCAGCCTTTACATAAGTCTTTAGAAATCTTCTGTCAAAATACCCATGAAGACGTTTGAAATCCATGCTGATATAAAAGACATATATAGCCAACATGTCAACATGTTTTGTGTCTAACAGAGCAAACTGTTAGTGTACATACAGACTCAGGCTGTCTGTTATTCCTTTATGTATAATAGTATACTTTTATTTGTTTGAAATGATGTATGAGATATTTAAGTCGTCTCCTACAATGTTCACGTCAACTATGTGCTCCACTTACTCTATTCCACCGGAAGATCTCGGCCTATTCTGACGAAAATTAGACTCGTACAAATGTCAGGAGGACGGCCTAGGAAGTTTGAAAACGTGTGCCAAAATCCTTTGGTTGTTAATCATCAATAAAATATGTTTGAATTTAGCAAGCACATTCAGAATTGGTCGAACCGATGTAACCCATTTGTATGTTCGCGTAAAAACCTAAGATTTCCCGATTTACGTTTAAACATAAAACTATACAGGATAATATTGTCTTAAGAAATTGTTTTCTTTATCAAAACACATTTTTCTTTTTTCCCTTACCGGAGCACTTTGGATTCAGGAAAACAAAAACAAAATGGCCATTATGCTACACGGTATTGTAATGAAGCACTGAATCCCGAAAATACATTATTTCAAATACGATATAATTTTTCAATAATCCATAGTTTAAAAATGTTGAAACGAGTTGATCCTACAAGCCTTCAATTAATATGTAAATAACAACATCATAAATCATAAATCAATTAACTTTAATGACTCGTACATTTAACTACGTAGCTATTGTTTCTGGTCTTTTGTCAGGTTTGACAGATCACAGATAGTAATCTCCCCTTGTTTAGTAGGCAATAAGTTACTGTCAAACTTAAGTAGCGTATTACCGTATCATTCTTTCGTAAAAACAACAACATTTTCCATTCATTAAAAAATTTCATCATTTCCATTTGTGTAGGTTTATCGTATAATTATTTTGTGAAGAAGTAATATTTGATAAAACTTAAGTATCATTAGATTTTCTGTTAAGTTGGTTATGGATTAGAGCGACAGGACATTGCAGTAACTTAACACCCCCGTGAAGGTCTGACGATGGGTTTGGTTGTGAGCAAGCGATACGGAACAGTCAAGCTTGACCTATGCCCTGAAAGGGTCAATATGGATATTAATTTTACAGAAAACATATCTGGATATATCTCAATAGTGCTATGGGTAATTGGGTGTTTAGTATAGCCCCGGGTTTGTCCGGGGGTTTATATACACGTGTACTTGGACGTGTGTGTACATTATGATCTACACTAACATGCGTGCTACGTGTTGTTTTGTATCAATAAGCATTCTAGCAGGACGGGTGTACTAGACATGTTTTCTTCACAAACAAGTTACGCTTTAGGATTTAAAGACAAAGCAAGAAGAAATGTGTGATTTTGTTCAACTGTGATTCGTATAAAAAAAGATCTGGAGAGAAAATATTGGATTTTTTTTTCTCAGAAAAACTGTAACGGTGAATATTTTGGTGTCTATTTTCATTCTTTCTGCTAATTTCTGTTAGCTGAACACCCGGAACTATAGTTAATGACGTCATTCGGGACAGTAAGAAAAAACCCGTATCGTCTTGACATCAAGGATACGTTAAATCCGGTTAGGATTTTCCTACCGTGTGGCTTATTATAAAACGATTGTTGGGATCCGTACAAGATTTATTTTGTGAAGGTAAACTTTTAGTATATTTCATATAATGCACCAAAAGCTTACCTTTACGCATTACACACATTTTATTACTTAATAATTACGTAATTATTTATCTATCTATCTATCTATCTATCTATCTATGCTATACTCCACAGAGACCAAACTGGTTTTAATGCGGAGATTATTGTATTTTTCAGATGTGAGGAACAAGTTCCTGGCGTAAGATGTCAAATTTTCCAAATTATGAAGAGTTTCGTGCATTTTCTTAACCACTAAACCCGAAACGGAAACGGAAACCTTTTTTTCCCAAAACAAAAATGGCGTATGACCTAGACAGCACCGGAAGTCGTCTTCTTAACGCAATCCTATCAGGAAAAGCGCGGCAAATCAGTTCCCTCCTCGACCAAAACGTCGACGTCGATGTGAATGACGATGAAGGAAGGACGCCTTTGATGTACGCAGTCTGTTGTGACATTGATGACGTCAGAACGCACGTGGTGCGTCTGTTGCTACGCAGTAACTGTTACATCAACGCACAGGACAGTAGTGGATGTACGGCACTGATGTACGCATGCATGGAGGTAGACCGTGTGGACGTCGTGAGACTGATCGCTAGGAATAAACTGTGTAACCCCAATCTTCAAGACTCTGAGGGATATACAGCAGCAATGCACGCGGTGACTGCGTCAAATTCCCAAGGTCTAAAAATTTTGTTAAATTCATCTGCGACGAAATCTGTAGTGGATTTGAACATAAAAAATAAAAACGGAATTACCGCCCTTGAACTTGCTGTGAAACTCCAGTTATTTGACTGTTGTAAAGTGTTGACGACAGATTGTGTTGGTGGCCGCAATTCGAACAATATTCGGGACAAAAAAGGTCTGAACTTAATTTTGGGACGTGAAGCTTCTGTGATGTCACAGAAAGGTAATTTGTTGCTTACCCCAACGCTTCAGGTTCCCGGACTTTCACCACGTGACGGATACGCTTCCCGAAATGCAACACCCGTTCCTAACCGGTCTCGACAGAATTTGTCGTACGAAAATAGCGGCATAGACCATTGGCAAGGTTTAAAGCATGACAGAGTCCATTCCTCCAACGATAGTCCATGGCTAGACAGTCCTAGGCGGATAAAGCGAACTTTGACCCCAATATCACACGAAGAAAAACTTGCTGTTTCATATCAACCAGAATCTCCAATATTTGGTAACAGAATGAGATTACCCAGCATTCCAAGTGGAAAGAGGTTGTGTTTAGTTTCAAATCAAAACAGTTTTGACATTGGCAGTAACAGGGAGAGTCTTTGACGTCACTCTCTGACGCCATTCGTGTCGGTGAAAATAAGATGTCCTTTCTCTTTCACGTCAACATTCACTGATTCAATTGAAATATGGCGTCTCTTGTAATAGGGAACTATAATCCGTAGTTACAATAGTGACAACCAATGGGTCGTTATCAGAGTGCCGAAAGCAAGGTTGTGCACCTTTATGAGAAACACAAAAGAACGCCTCGAATATCTTTGGTTTGTGATTGTATGAATGGGATAAAGAAACTAAGTATTAAATCTTCGTCATTTTACTCACCAATTCACTAAATTAAATTTATCAGGTAGGATGATTTAAAACAAAACTGAAATTCTTCACAAACAAATGATGCCAAACTCCCGTATAAAGACGATATGTTCCGAACGGTGGTAAAAGACAAGAAACCGAGAAACCCGAACATACATGTTATATTTTGTTATAATAGTTAAAACCATGATAAGAACTCAAAGAGCAGTTTAGTCCAAATAGATTGTCAAGTGTGATATAAATATGTATATGGAATAAATGGGAGAAATCAGGGGAACTATTCAATCTCCCTATAGTATTATAACTTGTACATTTACACGATTACAATGTATGGTTAGCATACTGATAGTCCCATATGGCGGATATAAGTAGGAATTAGTGATATATACAGGCACGTGAGACGGAAGCAGCAACGACATATAAGGGACTTCGTGACCCAGTTAAACCTTTCACCCCATATGTTACTTTAGTAAACTCTACCATGCATTGATATGGATGAGTCCATTATGGTCAACAGTGATGAAAGGGTAAATCTAGTTATCACAGCAGCTGTATAGAGAGTCGAAACCGCAATTTAACACGAAGTGGTTTTGTATGTGATATTGTACGTAACTGAATATTTCGAATACTATGAGATTACGCCAAAAGTTATCTTCAATTCAAACATACAAAATCATCATCATACCAGATTTTTATTTATTGTTCACAAATGACAAATATATTCCAGTGCATTTCTCAGATAATATCTGGAATGTTTCGTATCGATCTCGAGATAACAAAGTATTGTTTCATACGCGAAATAACAATATTAACAAAACACGTGTTATGTATTGTTTCATACGTATATCAACTCACGTGCAATGTGTTGTTTAATATGTATAAGAAAGCACGTGTATTTTGTTGTTGTTTATTTATAACAAAGCATGTGTAAGACGTTATTTTCGTTTGATTAATATATGCAAGTACGTAATACATTATAGATTACATAATAAACAATTTTCATATAAAAAGATCTCGTACTTTATTTTAGCTGTACATCCATGCAGAATTTAACAATAAAGTATATAATAAGAAAAACAAAGTATTTAAGATTTGGATTAAGATCAAAACAGCGAAGCTTGTCCAAATTTCTGTAGTCTTTAAATGACCTCGGCTAGCATTATAACACATTGTTTTGGTCTGTCGAACATACTTACAACTGGCTAGTACTGATAGTTTTTTTTTATTAATTGTGTGCATGTCAATACCGTCAAAACAATTAAGGTATTTGAAAACATGTACAATAGTACAAAAAAACTTGAAATGGTCTCAATTTGTTAAAAGTACATTGAATTATGATTATATTTATCATAATACTAAAAATTCCAGCTTAAAATTACATATCTACAACGGTTTTGTACAATAAGTATTTGCAAAAGCATCACACAGGCCGAAATTAGAGGAAGCCGACTTGGTAATCATAATTCTTGGGTAGTTTGTGTGGTGGCGTAGTGGATAGCGTACCTGCCTTTCACCAAGATGACCGGGGTTCTGCCCGACCACGTGGTTTTTCTCCGGGTATTCCGGTTTCCTCCTATATAACGACCCTTTGCGCTCTTCCATCCGGGCCAACAAGAGTGATTAATACAAGTTTGAAAACTTGTTTCATAATTGTTGCAAAATACATAATTAAATTTAATATCTATTCATGTATAGTTCATGGATTGTTCCACTACGACGATAAGTGTATGTATATATATATATGTCAGAAAAGGCGTACGCGTGATTAAACGTTGCAATAACGATCACGGTTACAATAAAGCCCCGGCTAAGCTAAACCCACAAAGCCTTACTTGTTTACTTGTTGAAGGATCATTAACGGCGACATTTGTTTTAAACCTGTGATGCAATATACAGTCTTATTTACGATTGTTTTCTATTTGTAAGTAAAATCCACGTTAATCTCGTCCTAAATGCCTTAGCAGGCGACGTATTATCACAGTACATGCATACAAGGGAAGATAAGGAAGCAGTCACGTGGCCACTTCGTCAACAAATAACACAGGATTAAAATATTAAACGAGTTTTTATTTTCACACAGTTATTATGATACACACTACAGTTCGTTAGTCGTCTACCGCTACTTAATCTGACCGTCATTGTGATCTCCGACGAACCCTTAATGAGTGGGTCGAAATCTCGTGAGGGGAATTAAAGTACCAGATGTTTCGGACGTCTATCCGATTTCAGAAATTAAAGTGTGTGTAAAGATCAGCATCACAGTGTGTAAACATCAAAAGTACAATGTGTAAACATCAAAAGTACAATGTGTAAACATCAAAAGAACAATGTGTAAACATCAAAACTGCTGTGTGTGAACATCAAAAGTACAATGTTTTTACATCGATACGGCGATCAAAATTGCGATTTTTACATCAAAACGGCTATGTGTAAACATCCAAACTGAAAACTGCAATGTGTTAATATCAAAACTGATGTGTGTAAATATCAAAACGGCTATGTGTAAACATGAAAACTGCAATGTGTAAACATCAAAACTGAAAACTGACATGTGTTAACATCAAAATCGCAATGTGTAAACACCGTAATCGCGATGTGTAAACACCATAATCGCGATGTGTAAACATCAAAATCGCGATGTGTAAACACCGTGATCGCGATATGTAAACATCAAAATCGCGTTAAGTAAACATCAAAATCGCGTTATTCCATGTTATATTTCGTCGTGTTAACGTCCAATTATGGTATATTAATTTAATTTACATTTTCATTTACATTGGTTTTAATGTGTAAATCATAAAATAATCCCAGAGTGTAAGTATCAACATTACTTTGTCTAAACGTAAAACCCACACGATGTAGTTATACAGGAAAGTTAGAAATCGGTTATAAAATCGCAAAGTCTTTAACCCCAGTGTTTGTATGTTTCTATCACCGAGGGGAACAGGACTCCGACAATATGTACAATGTAGCTATGCACGTTTGTTAATGGGTTTGTCTGTCGATTAGCGAAGGCCGCAGGAAGTGTATGGGTTACTAATAGTATTTCTAAACATATAGATCTACAAAGCCATTGTGTACCAATGATAAATGTTTACTGTGTTTGTTGTCGACTATGTTTTGGGATTAGTACAATAGTTTCAATTGAATTATCAACCGCGAGGCTTAATTGTTCCGTTAACTTGACTACGCGTAGAAAGATATTTATATACGCGCCAATTGAGTTAATCGTTAAGAAGACAATTGAAAATATTTGAAATCAATCGCAACATTTTTGTCAGGTTCAATACCGTTACATTGTGGTAAATTCCTGTGCTTAAGCTACACATATGTGCTAATCTGTTCCGCATTAACTTATTGAAAACAAAGTTCCTCCAAACAATTGGAAATAAGATTTTTTTGAATCTGGTACCCACTAACATTGAACTAGGATAGAGCATATAGTGTCTGACACTTTGCTGTGGTGGCTGAATGGTTAACGCGTCTGATCGTCTATGACCACTGGGTTGCGGGTTCTGCTTGGGAAAGTCGCCATGTATATCGCAGGTTTTCTTCTGGTACTCCGGTATTCCTCCACCACCTCGGAAACCTGGCTCATCCTTAATAACCATAGCTGTTAATAGGACGTAAAAACCACACAAACGTAACCCATACTTTCTCCGAACCTACCAGACGCTTAAAATTACGTACAGGTTCAACATAACGGCTAACAATACAGCTATAAAATGAGTTAAGATAAAATGCTTTACTCTGAATTAAAAATGTATTTAAGATATTGACACATTTTTGTGTTTGCAGACTTTGCATTCGTGTCCTTTTAAGACTTTAGTTTCACGGCAACTTTTGAGTTGTTTTAACAACTCGACCAGTAAATGATTGATCAGCTTGCTGGTCCAGTGTCTGTGAAGATTCCCCGGGAACACACTAGTCTGTTAGAATAGCGCCACTGTCTGATAGAATCAGTAGATCGATTGATTGCTCTCTATGACCTACTAACGTACATCCTCTACAATGTGTACTGCTGCAGCACTATCTGTCAGGGTGTCCTACTCTATATAACTAGGTAATCTGGCTCCTTCCAGCCTGCTCAGGATGTCCACTGTACAGGAATGACTCTGCGCGGAATGTTATGGAAATGAGGACGTCAGAAATGCGTTGGGAACCGAAACGACTGAGGGCCGAAGACAAAACATTTTTTTCAAAGATGATGGGATATTAAACTTGTTTGCAGGACACAAAAAAACTTCGGAAATCCATCGTGAAAGAAATATATCTTATTCTTCTAATTTTTCCTTGTTTAGTTATGTTCGTGCATTTGTGGTTATTATTGAAGTAATACCTTAAAATTTGGGAAATGCCACTCACAAAAATACCACCATTTGCTTGATTGTTGAACATACCTTTTAATCATGCTCGTGAGTGGTCGTGAGCGCTCGCGAACGTTTGTGGCGAACGGTGCGCTTTGTAAGCGCATGCAAAAAACGTTAGCGGTAAAAACGCACCTCAGATTAGATGTACCTGGATAAGGGTAGCAATGCATTCTGGGTGATAGTGCTGACAGTAGTTTTCTTATGTCATGCTAAGTCCATTTGGTATGTCTGGAGTACCTATATATATATTATATATATGTAATGTGTTATCTAACGCACATCTTTATCTATATTCTTATTTATATAGTTTGTAGTTAATGCATGTAGGTAAATATCAAATATTGATGAACCTAGCGATGAAATGATACTCTATAATTACAGCTCGGTATAAATGGTCTTCTGACCCGATTTCACAAACTGTTCTTTAAGTAAGGTCAACAGCAATGCTTTTCCTGGAAGAAAATGTATAATTCAAATTAAAGGAAAATACAGTTTTCATGGCCAATGAAACCGGGACCAAGTATCTAGACGTCCTTCACCTTGTAAAAATGGCCCACGTGTGTTGTAGACCGTAGTATATTATACAATGCTAGTATCACACAGTGCAGACACAAGGTACCTACATCGACGATTTGACTCCACGCCAAGCCAAAGAACGCCTGTTAGTCAACCCTAGGTTATTGAGTTTCATGTTGACGAACCGAACTCGAGAAAAACTTCTGACACGTGTATTACCGAGCCAAACGCTGGTAGTCAATATTCGCAGAGACGTATAATACATTAGTACACGTTTTTGGTATTCGTTATATATCACAATTGAATTCTTTATTGATCTTGAGCTTTAAGCTCATCATGATCAGTTCATAGAGGTAATACAAAGTTCGTGTATAAACCATTAGTACAAAAAATACGAACCCAATACAAAACATAATATCATTATAGAATCGTTACTTACAGCAGATACTACCGCTACCACTGGCCCTCCACCACTGGGTCGCGGGTTCGAGGCCTGCGCGGGACAGTCGCCAGGTACTGGCCGTCGGTCGGTGGTTTTTCTCCGGGAACTCTCCACAAAAACCCTGGCACGACCTTAAATGACCATAGCTGTCAATAGGACGGAAAACACAACACAAACCAAACTTACCGATATTTAGTTCAGTTGCAACTTGTACCGCACGAGATGTGTGAGCACCTCACTGTAGACATGTAGTCTTGGAAAAGAGCTCGTATGTTAGGATTCAATCTTTCAGGAACAATTTTTAATACAGTAAAATGTTTCTCGAAAGTACTGCTTCGTCAACATCAGGTTCTTAACAAAAATCTTCAACCAATCACTATTAACAGGAACACTACCAGACGAATGGAAAACAGCTCGGGTTAAAGTGAAACAGGCAACTACAGGCCACAGGGACCTGAGAATATTTGTTACAGCTATATTTGGACCAAAACTAAGGTGTTCATAGTAATTTTACATGTTTCAGGGGTTGTGTTGAATCTAAACCCCTAAAACTTGTAAAATTACTCTGAACACCTTAGTTTTGGTCCAAATATAGCTGTAACTAATTCTCAGGTCCCTGTGCTACAGGCCAGTTAGTTTAACGTCAGTGGTATGTAAAGTTATAGAGTCCATAGTAAGGGAACATATATAGCAAAACTCATAGAGAAATAAAAAATATTGTATTCGGAAAAGCAGTACGGTTTCATATCTGGAAGATCAACATGTTTACAACTATTCGAAGTCTTGTATAAATGGACAGAATCCCCGGATAATGGACAGAAGCCCCGGATAATGGACAGAAGCCCCGGATAATGGACAGAAGCCCGGGTAAAGGACAGGCTATAGATTGTATATACATGGACTACCAGAAAGATTTCAATTCAGTTCCACACAATAGACTCCTCAATGAATTACATAAACTTCTCCAATCAATAATCTCATGGATATCAACATTCCTGATAGGTCGACTTTCGGAGTAACAGAAAGTATCTCTAAATGGGGAGATTCCGAATGGGCTAAAGTTACACCAGGAATCTCTCAAGGCTCCGTGCTAGGGCCAATGATGTTTGTAATTTTTGTGAATTACCACCCAGGAGCGGTTCAGTCGGATATGTACCTATTTGCAGACGACACTAAAATATTTAAAATAATAAAAACAAACAAACTGGACAGTGTCGAGCTTCAGAAAGATCTTGATACAATGTGTAAGTGGGTGACAGTCACACATGGCTTCTAAAGATGCATCCAATAGGCAAGACCAGAGGAAGAGGGTAAAATGAGGGTGGACCAGCCTACCATCTCAGTGTACATGCCGAGATCCAATCAAG
>JAUMHH010149809.1:5018-19688 GCA_032359455.1 Chlamys rubida | reverse complement strand
AATGACGTAACAATCAATACCTGTTCACAAGAGAAGATAACTCTGCAATACGCAAAGACGGAATATCACATATTCAGTGACCCTGTCAGGTAGCATACAGCCTTAATAGGTCTATATTTTATATAAAATGTTAGCACCACTTTGAGTCCAAATTGTGGCATTATATTAAAATTTTAACATCTTTTAATTTTATGGATGGATGGGGTTTGGTTCCCCTGTTGTATTTTGATTGCTCCATCTGTATATGTTTTGATATGACGTATATATGACGTATTACCGTGCCTCCGTATATATGACGTATATTATGAACTCTATATAGAATAGAGTGTTGCAGTTACTCATGGAGCTTCTGCACATGCCTACAATTTTGTTTTATCTATATGTCGTAAATCAGATCATTGTCTGATAAATATTTTGTCCGTGAGGACGTAACACGGATCTAAGTGAAAATGTTTAAAGACGATTACCATATACGTACTTGCTTCCCAGTGGTAGAAAAAGTCATTGATTCGGAGACAAGGGAAATTGATACACTTGGAATTTGATAAATGAATGGAATGTACGGATGTGCTTAAGTTGCAGTTCGGTCATAGAACAGACTCCAGTGCTACATCCGACACCGATTTTACAGCTTTCAATTAATTCTCAACTTGAATTTAAAAGCAGAGGAATCGAATAAAGAACGTTTTAGACTTTGTGTTGATCTAAATGTCGCTTGCTGTGGTATAAAAATCAATTTGTTGGAGAGTGAATTTCCGACACTTGATTAAAGTAAACACGATTGCCGACTATTTTTTGGTTTAAGATTCGTTTCAATTTGTGTTTAATTACATGCACACTAGAATTCGGAACATGCACTGACCTGGTCAAAGTTCAGTTAAGATATTTCACACTGAAACATTTTCAAGCGAATTAGAATTTGAATTTAGATGATAATAAATTAAATGCAGCATAGTTTAGGATTGATGTAAATGTACTTAGGAAGAGGTCTCACTATTATAATGATTTCCTTGTCCTTGACAGGTTAACAGGGAAGCTGGGTAGGGGGAGGGGAATAAATTCAGTATTGGAAGTAAGGTTAGGGGGTGCTGTAACTGGGGCTCTCCTTCTTTCTGACAAAAGTCTGAGGTTATGGAGTGTGTCGCTCCCTGTCTTCTGATTAATACCACAGGGAATGATGAATTGCTGCAGGATTCAAATGGAAAGCTTAAAGAATGATTTTCTGGTCCCTCCACATTATAGGCCATTGTTAAGATTTCAATAGGAATAGATCACAGTGAAACATTGAGATATTTTGGCATGTACAAATGTAAACGTACGTTAATTAAAGATCATCATATGTACCATATTTACTGGTAATAAGCTTAAGGCCACGTTGGTTTTTCTGATGATGGCCATGGTCATACAGGGAAATAGATTTTAGGATTACCATAGTTACCCTATTAAGAGCCCAAAGTGAAGGTAATTTGTTAATTTACTGTTATCAACCTAATTAGTAGTCAGGGGACTTATGATACAGGAGTAAATTGTTAAAAGTTGTGAATCTGAAAAAATGTCTGAACTAAACCCTGTGTAATATGTAAACCTGTCAAAACCAAACCCTGCATGATCTCAAAACCTGTCTAAACTAAACACTATAGAATCTGTAAACTTGTATAAACCATACACTTTACAATCTGTAAACCTTGAAAGATGTTAACCTGTTCTTACATTTAACTAGAAAAGCAGATATAGACCAGAGATCTAGACCAGAAGATCGTGTAAGCAAACCAAAGTTTGTACAATCCTTATTCCAATAAAAAAAGCTGTATTTTATTGCTGGGTTTTTCTTTTGTTACACTTTGCTGAGCCATTGTGCCTCCATCACCTCCCTGGGCGGTGATTGCCGCGGGAAGGCGTTAGTACAGACATCAGCATCCGTAACACATTACAACAGGAGAGATTCGCACCTTAAAGTCACAGTATACCAGGAAACGATATAACGGAGCTCCATTGGGCCTACCATGGACTCGAATTTCGATTCCTGGAACTATATACCATTCACTCCTGAATTTGTAGACGTCGTTTTCAATACGATTGCTGTTATTTTATATACCGATAGACAAGATTGGAAGAAATACATTTAAAGCACATTAAATTCCACAGAATGCTCGATTTATTTTTAAATTTAGAAATGAAAAAAAATGCTTAAAAGCTTTGTGTTTGTTAAAAAAAAAATATTTTGAATGGAAAAGAAAATATTGATACTTTTAAATTTTCAGGGGAGAAGATTTCCACTTTCTTTCTTCTCAATTTTTTCCCCCCATATTCTTTCAATTTTTATGTTTGAATTGTTATTCGAATAAATTAAACACTGCCACCAGAACTATTTTTGCTCGTTGCATAGTCAGGATCCAAGATCGAAAGCAAAAATTGCTTTTCAAGTAAAAAATGAGAATAAAGCACTTGTTTTGTAACAGTGAGTCATCGGCCTATTTTAAATGGAAGAATGGCATGGGAATGAAATAGAAAGAGTTTGGCTTATCGTTCAGATCTTCGGAGGCATTTTGATTTATTTTAATTCCTAGGTAAACTGGCTTGGATCCTCTAAGCTTTAGTGAACACTGACATGGGAGCAGTTTACTTTTGGAGATGGTTAACTTTGAACAATGTTCGTCACAGATAGTGAATACTTAGGTTGTACTACTGGTAGATATCTCAGAGATGTGAGCAGTTTCTTTTAGAGATGGGTATTTAACCATTTAATAATTTCCTTAAGAGATGGTTTAACATTGCAGCAGTGGGAGTAATGTTCTTGAGATCATATGTATTTAATATTTGCTCAATAATTTGTAGTGAATATTTGGATAGTTCCTTTAGTGATGTTTAACATTGAGAAATGTCATTTAACCAAGTGAGATTTCTTGAGAGATGGGAACACCTGAACCATTTCTTCATTTAGAGATTTATGACATATGTACACACATTAAGTTTCCTTTAGAGAATAACAACAAATCACATCACTTTTCTCTAATGCCACTGGAAGGCATTTTATACAGGCGACTATTATAGAAGTAATTTATAGTGGATAGACTTGGGGTACCTGGTATTTATTTAGCGCTAAGCCGTCAGACAGTCAAACATTGGAACAAGCTAAGGGAGGTCTTACATTGGATGCAGAACTCATTGGAGTCAACATGTATAGATTTATATCATTATACACGTACTTAAAACCATCATCATTGTAAAAAGGAAATTGTTTTTAGTTATTACTTGGTATTAGGTAGATTCACTATATAAATTTCAATATCATTAACAACAACTGAAGTTTTGTACTATATTCCATTCTGATGGAAGGCTAATTACCGGAATTGGTAGATCGGAAATTGAATGTTTCCTTTGTTTTGCTGTTGGGGAATCTTTTGGTGCGAACATTTAAAAAGGTTTAATAACAATAAGTTAGTGTATTGCTATATAAACTTTATTTATTTTACAACAAATATGAAGCAAGTTTTTACAACTTGTATAAATCACTCTAAATCTTGTTGGCATGGATGTTGGTGCACTGGGGTCTTAATGTGGGAAGAAACTGAAGTACCCGGAGAAAACCCACGTTGTCGGGCAGGTGACCCGTTAACGTTTAATGTCTGATCGGGGAATCGAACCCCGGCCGCCTTGGTGAAAGGCAAGTGCACTATCCACTGTGCCACCTGACCACGGTATTTAATGACATCAGATAAAATTTATGTCATAATAAGTGAATATTCAGTTGTTTTTTATCCCAAAGAAAAAAAGAAAATACGGGGAGCATTTATTCAGTACTTGGCACATGCACTTCTATTATGTAAAGTACGGTAAAAGATTCTCGTAAATATCCTGACTTCAATAATGTTTATGTCATTAGAATTTGCAGTGCAGGCATGGAAATTCAGTGCAGGTTGTATAGATAGTACAGGCATGTAAAAAGCCCAAAGTCCTATTTTAGCCTGCATGTACATTGGGACGTCTAAGTAAAATTTAGTGCTTAACCCAGAATCCATGTGACCCGCTTCCTAAGGACTTTGTAGCCATCTGGGCTAATCACGGGTCAATATGGTTTGACGTTCATATATATTTGTACACTATTACCACATATCTTTACGGAGGAATCAAACACTAACCATTTTAAATGCTATTTGCTGTCGGAAATGGTTGTTAAATTTGTCGTGGAATGTTTGATTGCGAGCGACAGGAAACTGCATATCTACGGGTTCACCAAGTTCCACTGCTGTACGGCCGTATGAAATATTGACATTTAAAGGATGGTTAGATCCCGATTCTCAATTGTTATCTGTCATGGTGGGAAAAAAAGAAAGCTTCCAAAAATACCCAGCCTATCTTTATGTACCATGTACTGTACATGTTTAAGGCCAAACTGTTTACGGCTTTGAAGTTAATTAAGAATTAATTGAATCCGGCAGTATCTTTTTGTGGACCAGATATTGCCATGATAAACCGGTAGTTTTTACCACCAAATCATTTTCCCATCTGCTGAAAAGTCATGCCTGTTTTACCGACTCTAAGACAACCTGACAATGTATATGCAGAGCCCGGTAACGAGGAGGCTTCGCTATAGTTAACGCATTAACCAGAGATTAATACACCATCCCATGTGTATTTTTTGTAATGATCTATTTGTGTGTGTTTTTTCTCTCCATGAAGAACAGAGTTAATGATGGATAGCCCCTTAATAGCAGCAGCATTTGGGGTCTTCCGTTACAGTCATCGTCTTGTCTATAAGTAACCACCATTCCTGACTTCAGTGCATTCTTCTAAAGGAAATGTATTCATACTGTGTGCAATTTTAAGTGCCGTCCACTCAGCAGTTTGCTTTCTGGTTTTGTATATCGAGATAAATCGTTTGCACGTTTTTTTGTTTAGGAATTTGATTGACACCATTGTAGGGTACTGCTGCAGCTTTGTGCGACCTCCTTAGCTTATTACACTACAATACCATAAATTATTCATAGAAAATAAGCAGTTTCCTCATCGTTTTATAGCCATGGGCATTCTAGTATCCGTCCTAGGGTGGCAGATAAACATTGATAAGGTAACGGAATGGCGATATATATCAGAACACTGAATACTGACACTTTTTCTCAGTGTTACGTTTCTATCCTTTTATAATGTTGATGAAGATTTAATGGAGTTTTTTACCGTTTTAGCATGAGTCACTCTCAGGCTGAATCATGCCATCTCCTCCAACCATTAATCTTGAAAAAATAATTTTTGTTCATTTCCATGATCTGTTGAATGGGCTTGCTGGCGCCGGGTCGTCGTCGGCGTACGATTGTTTAACGACAGAAAAGAACTCGGTCGTGTTTGTGTTTGTAGTGTCATATGCATGTCAACTATCAATTAAATATTGTACATCACATTAAGTGGCCAATCAGATTTCTGTTTTATTGATAAACCTATGTTAAATTTACAAGCATATTATTTTTGTGGGGCCAATAAAAATCTATGAAGTGTATTCTTTTTTTCGTGCAATGAGATCTATAGCATGCATTCTAATGGAAGACTTAGTAAATAAAATATGTTTTCATGCTTTATCATAAATACTGTATGTTTTATACTCCAAATGCACTTACATTTATTTATACATCTGCTTCACTTAAAACATGATCCGAGTTCAAATAAAAGTCGGTTCTCCAGTGTTTGCCTATATCTTAAAAACAACTCCCAACAGATGTGTGTGTACATTTGTTGGGGTAATGAAATAAAAGATGATGTTTGCCATCAATAATTGATCTGACAGTTTTCTTCTGAAGCCGCACTCAAGTGTTAAAGGAGATGTATTTGAGGAATAACATGACAGATAGTACTGGATCACCTTCCCTAGTGTTTCTCCAGTCACTATACAGTGTGGCAGCTACCGATTTGATATCCAAAATGGCCGTCTGGGCCTCATATTGGTCAAGACATTGTTAGACTGATCAAGTGTCACAGGTTACCGTAATAGAATTTTGTATGAAGTTGAAGAAGAGCTCATTGCCTAACTTCCGAGGCTTACAAATGTAGCCATGAGTATCTGGTAAAATACCATGAGTATCTGGTAAAATACCATGAGTATCTGGTAAAATACCATGAGTATCTGGTAAAATACCATAAGTATATGGTAAAATACCATGAGTATCTGGTAAAATACCCTCCTACCACAGCTTTAACTGGCTACTAGATACTTTCATGAAAAAAATATATAATGCGATATCACAAAATTTGCTGAATATAACAGCCTTTTTGTGTTGGGTACCTGCAAATTCACATCTTATGGAAACCCCCTTAGGCCTATTGTCATCAAAGACTACTTACACTGTACATTAGAGATCAGTCAGTCTTGTATTGTATAGCCAAAATCACATCAAGGTTTTAACTGAATAAATTCAGTCTCCTGTAAGTAATATATTGACCAAATATGAGTCAATGTCAGCTGTGATCGTGATGTCACCATATAAAAAGACATTTTTTTCTTTAACTTGTAAAGCAATCCTTGCCATAAGATGTCAATATAAACAAAAGTAAGTTGTAAACATCCAAGGTATGCATGGCTGTCGGCATGAAACATTCTATATGGAGTGTCAGTTCATGTGCTAACTATACGCAATGTTTATATAGTTTGTCTAGCTGGTATACAAGCATAAGAAACCAAATTAATCATTCACCCCTATATTTCTAAACTGGACTTGCCCAGTCTTTGATATGGTAAGGTTCAAATGTGACTTTAGAGGTGAATGGATTAATAGGGTATCATATGTCATTCAGACACTTCATAACTAATATCCAGTGCTTCAATGTGCCTGAAACGCTGTGTAAACAATGCAGGAGATTTATATTTACAATCTGTATGTGAATTAGATTTATACACTGAAAATACATGTCTCACAAAAGTTAAATAATTCACAGGTATAGCATAACATTATCTACATAGGTTCACGATAGACATGTACAGTTATCAAACTTGTTTATTTTGTATGTGTACACCAGGTCCACTACATCTGATAAGGGAGATAAGTTTATTTACTACTTTGCACAGTATACCCATGATATCAATATTGTGTTATCGATATGCACATTCTTGTGTAGACCTACTTTTTAAATGAGTCATTGAGCAGTATTTTGGAACTCTTTTGGTATGGTCAGGTACACAACACAAAATAAGACACATACTTAAGTTGTTTTTTATCCAAGACCTCATCACTAACCATATGTTCAAACATTTTGTCCTGTATAAGCATGGTTAGTTTGAAATTTCAAAATATACTCCAAATTTTCATCTTCATCTTCAGTAATATGAAAATTTATGAAAATTTATGAAAACTATCCTTTGATAAGTTATTTAAAAGAAAAACTTTAGATTAAATTTATGTCACTTAATTAAGCTGTAATTAACTGTGCACATTGCAAGGACATCATTGCCATAGATATTTATTTACATCCACCTAAAAAACTGTTTTATCTCAGAAGTGTTTACGTTCATAATTTGGCAAGACTCACGACTTGGGTAACCCGGCTGACACTGCTGGCTAATGTTTATACGAGGAGGAATTCAACATCTGTCGACGATTTGTAGGAATAAGGGCGTATCTTGGAGATTCCTCTACATCTTAATTAGGTCGGTGATACCATGTCATGTAATGGGGAGTGATAATTAGAATATCTCCGTTCCAGGCGTCATTCTGAGCATTTTTAGTAAAGATATTCCGTGTGCGTAGACATGCAGTTATGACATAAGATATGATGCGTCATAAAAATCTGAACAAGTTGGTACCGTTAACAGGGGGAATCGGGTGGTGTCTGAAGTTTATCATTTCTAAGATTACAACTTACATGTTTATAAAACACCAAAATATTTTTGAAATGAAAATGACCCTAAAATTAAATTACAAACAGGAATGATACTGCAGAGACATTCTATGTTTTTAAATGTGCTTATGCAGGTACAGATATCGGTATATACCTCATGATCAATTAAAAAAAAAAAAAAAAAATCAATAGCTGTTCAATTTGTGAGGTACTTATTTTTACTTTAAATCCTTATTAGTGTCATTTGTGAATTCAAGTACAGATGTATCTATGTTAATTGCAGTAAGTTGGATCCCGGAGTTGAACTGCATTATATTGAAGGATGATATTGAAAGTAAATAGATAAATGTTCCATGTTGTACTAGTTAGAGTATAATGATCAGGTACATGGATCTACCGTAATGATACAGTCGGACTTGTACTGATTGTGACATATATACTGTGTACTACAGAGGAAGGGGCGGGAACTCTCTAACACTGTTGTCTATTATGAGAGATTTTACCTGTCAGGTATGTTATATATCGTTAGGTCACAGCTCTACCTGAGACGAGTCAATTAGTGACTGTAATGGCTGTAGGTTATATACTAATGGGCACCCTGTGACCATCAACTGGTACTCGTCAGACATTGTCTCTATCTATAGATCTCTGGCCCTTTTGTACCATTACTAGGTATATAGATAATGGGTCAGAAGGGTTAAATCTCTGACCCTTGATCCACACATATATATATATATACGATACTGGTTCTACCAGCTCATCCAGGCGATTTGTTAACAAGGCAAGAGAAAAATGAAAGGAGGGGATTCACAATTATTGGGAACAAAAACTCGCTTTCAAATGGAGATGAGTTTTTGTTTAAGAATAACATTTCAAAATATGAAAAAATGTATCAGGATTAAGTTAGGATTTTAAATGATTTAAAGAACAGGTAATGGCTATAAGCTAAAATAATACAGAGTCTTGTCTTATGGAGACAAATGTCACTACTTTCTGACATTTCTTTACAAACTAGGTCAAGATGTGTGAGGTCGATATATATAGGAATATGGGAAATTAATAGAATGAAATGGTGTACCCGCTCTGATTCTTAAGGTAGATGTATTTATAACTTTTGTAAATTAATTTGATTGCATTCCAGCTGTCCATTAGATGTCACAGGTGAAAATTAAGGAAGAAACATGTAACACCATTCTACATTTCAAACTTGAGGTGAATTTTCAGAAATCTTGGTCCGAATTGAAGTATTTGTTCTAGGAAACCAGCTGAGTCAGCAAATGAATAGAAATACATGAATAATAGCAGAAAGCTACAGATCTGCCTACAACTATAGCCAGAATAGGTATTTACTCGCACAGTGGTATAATAGGTTAATACTTAAATAGTCCAATATTGGGGAAATTTAAACGAAACTTAATTGTCATGAAAACTTTTCGCAGGAATTTAGATCCTTAGGGTCCATTTTAGATCCTGGAAGGTTTGAAGCATGCTATGTTTATTTATGGACACCAATTGTTCTAAACTCAGGAAACACATTGACAGTCATTGCCACCAGGGGGAGTCTGTGGCACTCTAGGATTCCGGCACAATCAGAGCAATATATACCACATGGGAAACTCTAATAGCTTATTTCTCCTGATTGATGATAAGAGGATTAGGAAATGATTTTGAAGTTCTCGGTTTTGGTGGCTAGATTTGTGTCCAATACTGCTGTTCTGTATTGCTGTAGATAACAGATGTTTGGATAGGTCACCATGCATTGTGACTAGGAACGTTAACCCATTCACCCCTAAAGTCACATTTAAACCTAACGAAATGAAAGACTGGGCAAGTCCAGTTTAAATATGTAGGGGTGAATGAGTTAATTACTGTCTAAATTGTTAACCAATATATACTGCTGTACTGTATATATATATACTGTGTATATTGCATTGCTGAAGACAGGAGATACATCATTTGGTACATTAACATCTAGATTGGTGTACATTACTGTACCTCTCTACTGCTGTCACACAGCTAGCGGAAGACAGTCTGGGATTGCACCTTTGGTCACCATGGATTGTGTAGCTACGAATATTGATGTCTAGATTGATGTACATGTACACGTGAATACTGCTGTACTGTATATTGCTAAAGACAAGAGGTGCTTGGATTGGTCACTGTGGGTTGTAACTGGCAATTCATGAAAGAAAAAGAAAAATAATTTTATTGTCACCTGGATACAAACATCCCAAGGAAAACATAGCACTATCCTGGTATACACTCCCTTCTATCACAAAGATATGGTCAGGGACCCAACGGATCGTCAGCTGGCTGATGTAAAAAGTAACTTTTATTATATAATATGAAATAAGTAACTTTTATTATATAATATGAAATTTCAGTTAAGTATATATAAAACTTCTGTTTGTTGTGTAGAAATTCTATATACAACCATAAAAATTCTTTTAAATCCTTTTAACAATTCCAATTTTTGAGTACTTTGTAATTATAATGATGGCTTGGTACAACAGAAACATTAATATACTATAAACATGAACATTTACAACAGTACACAAACAAAAATGAGTTGGAGTGTCAATATGAGTATTTATAGAAATAACAAAATGTTACAACTGGTTTATTTTTGGATCTTGCCTTAAAATACTCGGCCCATATTTCACATTAATATGAACAATTTGTAGTTTTCGCTCCCTATCGTACAGATTTGTTCCATGCATACAAACATAACTCGGGGATGGTTCTCCGTGGTGAAGCAATTAGTATCCCCTAATTATACCCATCTTATGGCGGATACGCAGATGAAGAGAATTCCAGGAGCTCTTTAAAACACGTCTATATGCTAAAACCGGCTGGAGGCAATATTGGTGTGGTAGTTTGTGGAAAACAAAAAAAAGCTGCAAGTGTACATGTTGGATGTAGTTGTATGATATAACCGCTTCATACTAACGTGTTCTGGTTAGTGATGGTGTTTCTTCTTACGTTAAATTGTTTACATGTTTGTGTTGGAAACTCTAGCGTGTTTAGTTGTGTATACATGACTCATGGTTATCAAAGAAGGGGAAGAGATGTGGACAGACCACCCCAAAAAATTTGTATATCTATACATTGTTATATTTGTTATATCAGAAATGTAGAGGAGGGGAAAATATTTACTAAAGTAAAAAACGATTCATTTAATTTGTGCAGTTAGTAACTAAGATAAGGTATTACACTGGTAATACAAACTCATTACAATAATGACATACACTGTATATAAAGCTTGTGTTTTGGAGATTATTATCCACATTCAAAAGTGGATTAAAATCATGGCATAATGATTTCAGTATATAGTTGTTGTAATGCATATTACAGTAAACCTCTATAATGATAAAATGAAACAAACAAAAAAGAACTTGTAAAACATATACTATTTAGCAAGAAAAAATAAAAATAAATTAATATGATTTTGATATAAATTTAGAACAGAATTATTGTCTTAAAGAAGTATGCTGCCTTCCTGTGACATTTACCTCTTTCATAAGGAGTTCCATACTTTACACGACGTCACATCTCTATGACTAGTATTTGAAATTTGTTGAATTAATGTATGACCCATATGGTATACGAGAATACTTGATTACACCCTGTTGCATATAGTTCTCAATTAATTGAACTGAATTCAAGGGAGTTAACTCTAACATAAATCACAGATATAATGTGTTAGGTAACATATAACCTTAATACTAGCTACTGACCAGGAGGTTTGGACTCATTTCTGTAATTATTAGGATAAAAGTATAACGTAGTCCTTGAGTACATATATCTGTTAAAGATAATAAAAAATGTACAAATCTATTTTACTTTTGATAAGCCCGGGGGATTAAGCTCTTTGAAATTATGTTACATGATAACTGCACGTAATACCCAAATTTAACCCTATTATTGATCATTTTGGATAATAACCATTTGAAAAATCTATATACAAAAATACTTTCAGGTTATTCTCAAATATCCGCTTAAAATTTTCAAAAGAAAGAAAGTTACTGTGGGGTCATGTTTGGCCTGCCACCTTCATTCCTAGCTTAAAGTGGGTGAATAGTGAAACTGCTAGAATTATTGGGGCAATTTTAAGTAATGAAAGAGGTGAACAAGTACTATTCCCGAAACACTGGCTATCAATGTAAAATCAGGATAAAAAGTAAACTACATGTAGACGAGTGTTGGATGGCCTCGATTGAGGATTGACTGTAAACGATCATGATCTATTTAAAGGAAAACATGGAAGATGTGTTAAAATTCAAAAACAAAATACACAGCACTTAAATGCACCAGTGAGTTGTTAGTGAACTTCCTCAGGTTAGAACTTGTTGAAGTGCATATGCGTGCAGAGTAATTTACATGTATGTTCTACAAATTGAAAAAAAAAAATCTTTCTAATCTTGAAGCGTGATCAGGATCACAGGACCTTGGAAAAGTTGTCTATCACTTGTTAAACCAATCAAATTTTCCACGGGATAAATAGGAACTTTGAAAATTTTATCTTTAGTATAAGATCATGTCACAGCCTTTTACAGAAAATCGAGAATGACATGGTCTAAATTATTCAGTATTCTAGGTACAAAGCATGATAATGACAACTTGTGTTCTGCAAAAGGCTTCAAGCCTCTGTACAGTTATATCACCCAACGTCCTCCAACTGGCTACTATCTTGACACCGTTTCGTTTCTATGGCGATGTTGGTATGAATGGGATGAAGTTCTTAAGTAAAGGTCATGCGCTCTATCGGCTCATGCTGAGCCCAGGCTCAAGTGAGCTATGTTTATCATTAAAACTCCATTGTCTGTGTAATCCATTTTATGTCAAGTTTTCATCTTTTCTACTTTTTCTCAATCATTATTCATTTAATTTGGCACAAAGGATCTGCAAGACAAAAGAAAGTAGATTTGTTCAAATTGAATGACAGTGGGGCTCTAGATCTAGCGATCTCAGTCAATTAAACAATAGCTCAAGAAAGGGGTAAATAATCTGGGGTTCATATATTTTTTTTTTTAATTCTTCGTTTAAAGTTTCAGATACACGAGAGCTTTTTGACAGTGAACATCGTGAATCAAGTTTTGTTCGTACCACGGTCATAAAGGGGCAAAGTAACCCTATGGCTATGTAACATTATTATATCATCATACCTAGGCATAAAGTACATGTAGATAAGGACTGTACTAGTGAGGCAAGGGAAACAATACTGTATTACAGCACATTTCACTTATATCACGTCACTTAATGTTCATTTTCAGTTATTATCATGTTTTCTTGATGCACCGTTTTCCCTGTTATATTATCTATGTAATTCAATTCTGTTGTTATCACTAGTTGGATATCAATTTCACTTAATATCACTTCATTGAGGCCACTATCACCAAAAAATCAATGTACCATATATAACATACCGTAATAAAGCTACTGGGCATGCTCAGTACCAGGTAAATGATGAGTGGGATATGCCTTTAAGACAAACGTTTCCTCAAACAACATACCTGGCCATGGCATAAACAGACTATTTTCCCGAGTACATATATTGTAGTTCTAGTCGAAACATCACACATACGTGTAAACACTTTACTGGTTGTGCTAAATGAACCTGTTTACAAATTTATATACTAGTCCTCATTTTTGATAACCATTTATATTTTTACATCATCGTGTTTAATATGTGTCAATCTAATTTATGTAATTGATATATTTTCAGAACTTTTGGGATCCAGTAAGAAAGGTGGCATAAACTACCAGGACAGTGATGGGTAAGTGGTTACCATGGAGATTGGTCATGTGATCATCGGACTTGTATCAGTATCTTTCTACTTTTAGAGATGATTAGAAATAATATTCCAAACTTGGAAAACTGAACTTTGAATCCCCATCAACAGAATGGATAACTTGTTTTTCAGTTGTTGTTTTATTTTAGAATATATGACATTTAAAGAACTTGGAAAACTTAATTGTCACTATCTCCACTTTTAGATTACAAACTTTTGGCTTGTATCTACCAAATCTGCCAACAAACCATCACTTAGTAATAACCTCACCAATGTCCATTACACTGCAGGAAAAAACACCCCAAAAACATGTTATGTCATTGTTTTGTGATACTTATAAGCCCATCACCTACTTCCGTGTTATAGTGCATGTGTTGGCTCCCGAGGCTTATTACAGAATAAATACGGTAATTACAATATTTTGTCATCAGTAAAATTGAAATAACATATGCCTGTCTTGTGATTGAAAATAGTTACACCTAGATATATCAGAATACTCATAATTTCTGTGAGTATTTTCCAAAATATTGAATTTGGAAATTCTTCCTCATTGTGTGGTACAGTGGACAAATTAAAGCTTATACAACAGGATCTACATCTCAAACCAAGGGCTTGAACATTTTTTTAATCAATATTTGTTAATCTTAGGAGAGAAATTAAAAACAACATATTCAAAATGCTTACCTTGCATTATTTGGTACCCAGCAAAGGTTGGTATTCAAAAATGAACTGTAAGCACATGTTTTTTATGTGGATCCAAGGAACACTAAAACATAGTTCCCCATTCAGACTTCACCGATATATGTTTTAACAAAGATATATAACGGCCATCTTAAAAGTGCAATTGGAACATTTATCAGTTTCTCCTTGGGAAAATACAACACTTAAGTTTGTATGTGTATGCAATAATTCTATGAAAGCGTTGACGAGGTAGTGTCAACACAGTACGACTTTGACATTACTGGTCCCTATACACGATGCTTACGAGACGACTTTGACATTACTGGTCCCTATACACGATGCTTACGAGACGACTTTGACATTACTGGTCCCTATA
>JAUMHH010149808.1:0-38296 GCA_032359455.1 Chlamys rubida | reverse complement strand
AGATAGATATATTGTTTTGTAGCCCTGGGTTTGATCTGATGGCGTGTTAGATAGATGTATTGTTTTGTAGCCCTGGGTTTGATCTGATGGCGTGTTAGATAGATATATTGTTTTGTAGCTCTGGGTTTGATCTGATGGCGTGTTAGATAGATGTATTGTTTTGTAGCCCTTGGTTTGTATTTTTATTATAATATTATGCTATCCACCATTTATTATAACTACGGGAAGGGACAAATGTAAAGATTTCTTTTCTCATATGAGCCTGATTTTACGAAGTCATATAAAACGGGAAATCCATATAATAATTCTGAATATCTACTAGAAAAGAAATCACAATAAGAGTACAAGTTTTAGCAAAAATAATCAAAATAGAATTGCCTATTTGGTATATGTTAAAACCCGATTATCTTTGAATTGGGTTTAATATCTCAAACTACTGTTTGATATGACATTTTGATTATTCTTATTAATTCTCGTGCCTTTTTCTAAAATACTGTCGTCTGAAACAAAACAACCTTTTATTTATCAATACGCAATGATCTTCAAGATTGTATAACATTTTTTTTAAGATCTTCTAGATCCGCTTTTATTAGAAATCTATTCCTTTACTTTGTCACAAAGGCATTTTATTTCCCTTTACTAAACTATCTAGTCGTACTGGGTAATTATTTTCTGCATTAAAATAATAACACCTTATTCTACTTGTTAGCCATGTCCACCAAAACACATGTACAAAGTCATTGATGTAGCTTACATAATTGTGTATGCATGCAATCCTGATACCGATGCTTTTCGGAGACATGCTGTTCTCAATATAACAAATGATACAGGTGGATTCTTATACATGAGTTTATTTTATTAAATAAATTTTTTGCTGAACTAACATCTCACCGCCCTTTTAATATGTGGAATCCAAAAGATTTTAAAACAAAGAAAACGTATAGCATACAAATGAAAGAATATCACTTAAGTCGCTCGCCCTTCGTACTGTTTTGTTTTCTACTCCAATTTATTGTCTAGAGTTAAAGAATTGCATTGTGTAAAGATAATCCCATTATGCTGCCGTCTTTGGCCTCCTCAGCCTTATCGACTTGGCTTTCTTTCGATTTAATTTTGCTATGTTCTTATCCGTGTCAGTTAACGAGTCGCGTCTTTGTGAAAAGAAGCTTTTGCCCGGATGTGCAGCGTTCCTACTGCGCGGTCTTTGTATCCGAGCAGTGCTGGGTCGACATGACTGATAAGGGTCCATCCCAAGCTTTTCAAAGTCCCTGATTATCTCGGCGTTGATGGCCATATCCGGCCCTATATGCCTCATATCTTTGGGTTTGGAGCTGGAAATCCCTCTAGAGTAGGTGATGTTCCCAGATTTTGGGCGACCTAACACCAGGTTGTTTGCGTTTATAAGTTTACCGTTATGCCTGCTCTGACACGACTTGCACCGTGACGTTAATGTTTTCGGACCAGATGGAGGTTTGTCATCGTCGACGTTGCGAATCTGACGCATGCGTTGTTCATATTTATTATCTTTACAATTCCCTACACAAAACGGTTGTCTACACATATCACATATTTCCGATTGCACGAATTTCTCGGGGCAGTCACCAGTGCAGGCTGGCTGTAAGCACCTATTGCAACAACGCTTGTCCTTCTGTCCTCCTTTAGCACTAGCGACACGTTGTCGTTTTTTGAGTAGTTGAACGGACCGTTTCTGTTCCCAGTCCTCCGTTTCCATCTGAAGCCTCTCCAGCTCCACCATTCGATCCATGATGTCCTCTGTAACGCCATCCTTTGGTCGCTCTTTCGTCTGATCACGCCAGCTCCACTTGAGTCTCGCTATCTGCCTGAAGTCAAGATCTCTGAACGTTTCTGGTAACACTTCCTCGAACTCATATGGCGGAATGTCTGTTTCGTCAACATCGAAATCAAATTTTCTCCAACCTTTAGCGGAATCTGGGATCACAAAGGAATCCAGTTTTTCTGGTCTGAGATTGAGATCAGGAACGTCCCTGTTACGGTCCACACTTGGTTCGTAATCGCTGTCCTCGTCAGAGCTGCTACTGCTACTGCTGATATCCTCGGCGGAGTGCGTACTGTCTATCCCACTTGTACTAACATCATCATCCTTGGGAGGTGATGTCGACTTTCTGTTCTTGTCCTCTAAGGGTTCCTTCCCGGAGGGACCGGGATCCCCGTATCTAGGGGCAGTTTTGTAGGAGTTGCCACTGATGAGGTTAGCCAACACGTTCGGGGTGAGGGTATCGAAGTTTCCAGGACGGACATCAGTGGGCGTGTCTGAGCGTCTGAACAAACCACTAGGAGGCCGGCTTGTACCGTTTGGGACTGACCTTGGCCGACATAGCCGCGAAGGGGAAGGGCCCCGGGAGACTATTGGTCTGTAAATGATACAAACAACTCAATTATACTCTGAATAAAATAGAGCAGAAAGAAATATTAACCTACAGTGATACACATTAAAATAGACAAACTTATCGCACAATATTTTTACGACAAAAAGTAAATGAATACATTTAAACGGGAACTTTATTTTCCATGTATTTGGCTATTTTGCAGTTTGTGAACTAATGATGTGGGTATATGAAGATAAAACTTGAATTAAATAAGAAAAATTCAAATATAACTATATAGTATTAATAGCAATTTCTTTTCAAAATATCAGAAGAGATTCCGTTCCATTTCACCTTTGAATGTACTATAAACATATCTGACTGTACAACAAAACATTATCGACCACTTTAAAATATGTTCGACTGAACTACAGAGCATTTTCGACCACTATGAAATACGTTCGACTGAAATACAAAGTATTTTCTACCGCTGTGTATATATTCAACTGAACAACATAGCATTTTCAACCACTTTAAAAAATACTCGACTGAACTACTAAGCATTTTAGGCCACTATAAAATACGTTTGAATCTTTGATAGTACTACAAAACCGTTTTGACGGTAGTACAAAGCATGTGTCAATGAACCACAAAGCAGGTTTCACGTACTCTTAAACATGATTTGATGGTATTACAAAGCATGTTTCACGTACCATCAAAAATGTTGACTGTATAACAAAACATGTTTCACGTACTATTAAAAATGTTTGTCGGTATTACAATGCACTGTTCACGTCCAATCAAACATGTTTGACGGTATTACAAAGCATGTTTCACGTTTTATCAAACACGTTTGAAGATATCAAACTGAACTTCAAAGCATGTTTGATGGTACTTCAAAACAATACAAAATCACTTCAACACAAAGTCAACCATTATTACACGCATACTTATAAATTAAAAATGACAGTCAATGTAAAGGGTCTGGTACCCAAGAGCCTGTCGAATAGAACAATTATGTCGTGTATCCGGACTGTAAGTATATATAAGTAAGTGTCATTGTTTTCATACACCTTACATTAATAAAAACAATTGATTTTACCGGCAATTCAATTATATGAAGCTTATATATCCTGCTGTGAGTCCCTACAATTGGATTTTTTTTCAATTATCAGTTTCCGGCCTCGGTAGATTGTACGTCATACAAAGCAGCTTTGATTCCTGTATGGGTCGGACGTTGTATGTAAGAACGCGTTATATTTAATACGTTACGTGAAGCACAAAGATAATTACACCGATCAATCACGAACACAGATTGGCGTGCCTGGTCGACCAGAGTTATGTAACGATCCATGGACGGTCTAAAACAATCAATAGATGGTACTATTTCACAGAATACGTATACAGGAGTCATTGTGAATATAAAATGGTCACATATGTTTGTGTTCTATTGCTCCTCTATTAAATTATACACTATATTACAGGTTGGCTTGTTAGTAGTTATCGATTTTGGTAGATAGACATAATTTCAAATCTAATACTTTAATAAAAAAAATTGTGTGAAACAAACAATATCAATTACTAAAAATGCTGTTCAACCAGGCTACTCAAACAATTCCATCAATAATCGGAACACAAATATTGATTTTCTACTAGGCCCCCAGGGTAAGCTGCACGCGCAGGACACGGTCGTTAGAGTAGGATGCACGCCCACGACACGTGTCTTTAGTCAGTACAATATTATTTTGGTTATACAGACGATGAGTATTGTTGAGGAGCACTTCAGACAAGATTATCTAAGTGCAGGTCCAGGCACAAAATGTTAGTACAATATGATGTCAGTCTCTACTCGTCTGTTGTCTGGGTTCACAATTTAATGTATACACAACCTCATCACATCCATTATTATATTTTACGCCAGTTACTCCTGTTAGATACTAAAATACACATGTATTTATCACGCGTGTCTATAGTGTATGATGTAGAACTAGTAAAAATAGTGTGTAACCCAGCAAAGTGCGAGACATAAATATCAATAACATTTTAAACCAAGGAGATATCAAAACCGGGAAACTAGATAAATATCTCAATAAAAACAGCATTTTCTAACCACTTAGGATATGAAGGAGACTATTTCCGGGGTATAACGACCATCAATTGCAGATCTATACATTTTATGTTAGTAAATTATGAATATGGCAAGGCAAAGTTTTTGTTAAATACATATAGATGAATAATATAGTAATGTAAAGATGTTCGACCCTCCAAAGGACCACAATGAATGAGCCACACACGACGTTATGATAATAAAATGACCACGCTTTCAGAACCAATTACAAAACCAGGCAGTAAAAATACCTTAAAACACTTCGTTAGAATGCACATCAACCATAACATAAATAATATCAACCAGAGAAAAGGAAATTTCTCTCGAATAATTTATTTGTTAATTTCCGCAACCAAATTACATGATTACATTGCCAACCAACTGCGCATTAGGAAATGAGATCCCTTTCAATTAATTAGAATCTGGACTACCACTTGTAACACAAGACTATACACGTGTACACTTCTCACCTGGTGGTAAATGCAAGCTCTACCGGGTGTCTCCGTTCAGTTTCCCTGTCATACGACCAACGCGATACTTATTAATTAGTCATCAGGTACAATATACAGGGATATCTGTCTTGTTTACTGCCTTACTATGTTATGAAATTGACAGAACAGGAAAAGTGGAGTTTTATAAACATAAATCAAATAATGTACGTGTGACATAGGAACTCAAATGTGCTACCGAACGTGTAATTTTCAGCAACATTTCCACTTTAATTTCCGAATTGATGACGACAGTGTTGAAATAAAACTTGATATCAAAACATGTCATGTTTAATATAAACAGATTTATACGCTAGGATACAACTACAACAAACTACCATATACTGTTAAAGGAGCAAATTTACACCAACTGCAATTTTGTCGTCTTATCCGCCTAATTGTCGGAAGCATGTATGAACCAATTAAGAAATATCTATTGTTTAAATTCAAACGCTTTCTTTGCAAATATCACATTGATAAGAAAGAATACGCCAATATTTCAAAGTATTCAGTTTTGTTCTAAACAAAGTCTTACAACTAAAAGCTACAATTTATATATATTTGTGTCAGACAAACTGAAGTTGACCCATCAGCCTATACCACACGATTACAAAGTAGTTAATAGTTTGTCCTGTTTGTATATAACGTATAGAACGTAAGATTTTTTTAACTCTACCAAACAGTGTGATAATGTATAGTCCTGATATTCTACGTAGCACTGTGATATGTTTTCTAAAACGGTAACCTGTTGAATGTTGAATAATGATGTTCTTCGCAGCAATAAAATTTGAACTATGATATTCTAAACCACACTGTCACCTGGTGGATGGTAATTAATACCAAGTTATAGCCCTTTGGTTAAATAATGTTGTTGTACGCTAGCTTACATCAAGGGTATATGATATAAACTAAAAACAAAAAATATGAGATAAACTAAAAACAAAATAAAAAATAAAGTCGAAATTTGGACTTCGCGTATTTTTAAACTAATAAAGAATGATAAACTGGGCATATATCATAATATTTGTAAATCAAGACTTCTTTACTCTTGCCAAAGATAATATGTATAATATTCTGTTTGTCTTTCCAATATATAACCAAACCAAACATGGCGACTCACCTGTCCGGTGCTTGGCAGCTGACGGGTTTACACCTGAAGAACGAGGTATCGGTGTCCGAGGACTTGAGAGGGGTCCAGTCTTTTGGCTTGAACGCTCTTAGACTGGCGGCCAGCTGGCTGCGGTAGATATTGGTGTTTGTTTCAGCGTACTGCTGTTGTTGTTGCTGTTGCGCTAACTGGTTCTGAATGCTCTGGATCTGCTGCTGTTGGTGGTACAGCTTCTGAAATGAATCAAGGGCGAAACGTTGTCATGACCTATCTTTTTAATGAGAAGGAACGATCTATTAATGGTGCAAGTACATGCAATATGCAACACAAACCGGTAATAACGCAAGGCGATAATAGGTCCTTTTGGAAATACCTGTCACTAAAACACTGGCACATTGACCAGATGTTTACTAATTAAACGTGAACAGTCTGACACGGCATACAAAACACCACTGAAACAGATTGTTTTAGCCCGCACTTGAAAGTGATCATCTGCTATACCGAAAACCGAAGTGATTCAATACAAATGTAAACGTCTATGATTAGCTAAAATCCATTTTGTTGCTCACGTGTTCTCTCCTTCCATTTGTAAACCAATTGCACAAATCCAAATTATTATCCTATCTAGTTCAGGCCGAATTTCACAAGACAAACATAGTGTGTTGTGTTACAGCGTCATGAAGCTATACACACCTTGACCACATTCAATACTGCAGGTAAAATCACAGGTAAATCACAAGCTCAACCAGTCAGTCCAGATTAACTGATCCTCTTGTTGCCATAGAAATGAAGCACGACGCACTATGTCCGTTGCTAGGCGAGGCATACAGACAGAGCAAAGTCATTACTTAATGATTATATATATATATACGCTATATATCGATACATGCTATGGGTCACTTAAACTTGCTCGAGCGCATCAATAATTGTATTTTAAATTACAGGAAGTGCCTGATGAATCGATGTCTAATGCCTTTGTTACTGAGGAGGATAGTAAATCGGTTGTAATTAGTGGCTGGGAGAGCAGGATTCGTGCCAGACAATAAATTGAACATATTGAAGACATTTATAGAGATCCTCCTCTGGGAAATGGTTAATTATAATTAATGAATAAATAATAAAGTCATAAAGTTATGATCGCAATACCGTATTGATTGTTTTGACAAGTAGTCTGTACACGTATTCTACAAACATGGAAAACTATCAACTGTCAGCAGTATTAAAAAACAGTGTCCCTAATTGACCGCGTAGCCTCCATTAACGCTGTAATGGATGTTTGTGAACTTTAAAATGTCAAATAAGTGCTTCATACCTCTGCCTCTTAAATGTCAGAAATATGACTGAATGTAAATATGACACTAATGACACTATGGCTATTGGTTCAGGTCAGTTATAACTAGTGTTAGCCAAACAATACCAAAAAACAGCAGGGAAACATTGAATATACCACAAATAACAGCAGTAAAACATTGAATATACCACAAATAACAGCAGGGAAACATTGAATATACCACAAATAACAGCGGGGAATACTGAAGATACCACAAATATATGTATGTAAGTACTCAATATCGGTTTAGATGTATATAAGTGTCAGTTATCCCGATGTTCTTATTCAGTTGTTCACGTACATTTTTCATCTTTTGATCAAAAGAAAATTTGGCTTTCGGGAACGAGTCAATATTACATATATTTGACTGTACTGTTTAAATTTGAAGGTTGTTTAGACAATAACGTGATTGTACTGTTATATTTTATTTCTTGAGGAGATGTGTTAACCTTGAATGTTGAGTCTAGCCAGGCTGATTTTCAAGCGGTCATTTCCGGACACCTAAGATAAATCGCTAAGTTAATCACCTGGGTCTTTATCGTTTAAACATCTTTATCTATCAGCACTGTTGACAGACTGTTTAAAGTCTAAGGGTTTCGTCTAGATACCTAACAAAATTGTCATTGCCGCAGTTGTAGTAACTCGAACAGGGGTACAATCTAGGACCAAAACTACCTTTAATAGAACTGAACTTGAGGTGCAACCTAGGACCAAAACTAACAATAATAGAGCTGAACTTGAGGTAAGTTAAACAGCAGTAGTTATATACAGTGCCAAAGCGATAATTAGTGTGTGGTTGTGTGTGCTATAATGATGTGTAATCAAATCGTTAGAAAATCCTGATTTACTGTACATTTCGATGTATATGTTATCAGCATGATCCGTTAATTATGTGGACAACGTTTCAAACGAAATTGGTTAATATACATTGCGTATCAAATTAAATTGTCATGTCAGGTAAACACTATTTAAATAGATCGAACTTGATCCCATCATAGAAATGAACCCATTGTAAAATTACGTACGATCACGTACTGATATCCTGTATTATATCTATTGGTCTACCAGTAGCAGTTGGGCACAGAAGTAGAAACTTGGATATAATATGCACAAAATGATATTTGATATGTATGTATACACGTACAACGTAAAGTGCAATATATATATATGTATGTTTGTTAAGCTTAGCGACAAGGTAATTGAAGTTTTTTCTCATTTAATATAAAATTTCTAACAAAAAACAATAACTTATTGGATATATATATATATAAAGACTTTTAATTGTAAATACTTATGCATCTGCTCATTTTTTAGTTAATGATAAACTCAGGATGTCGTATCAGTTAATTGTTTTTCAAGCTGAAGAAGCTTCGATAAAATTCTTAAATGTATATTTCTATCTACGCTGTTCTGGAAATAGTTCTCATGTCTGGTTAACTTTGTAACACACATACCTTTGCAATGCAGTGTATATCTAGAATGCAAACTATTCGTAACCGAATTCACCACAATCTCTTAAAATGATATAGCATAGAGATACACCTTTATTTATGAAATTATACATTTCTGGAACATTCAGTAGGATGAAAATAAGCTTATACAAACGTTCACATACGATCACTAGCAGTCAGCGAACATGACCCAACGTTAACGTTAAATTAATGTTTAACTTACATCTCATCTTCAGACGCTGTTCTTGATGATTTTTCAGAAAATTGATATTTAAGCTCCTTAATAGACGTTAAATGTATTTCCACTTTATTGGTAAGTGTCTTAAGTGTTTCCTACTCGTTATATATAAATAAATCCCCCGACTTGATTCAGTATTATATGGAATTTGTTGTAGAAGCAATGTGTGCGATAGTTATTTATTCTCACCAAGGAAATGTTGAGGTCTTTTAGTTCGAGCTGATTTTATGACCTAAACATTTATAAGTTGGCTGTTCTGACATTTTCCCACAGTAGCGACTAACAGACAGAAGACATGACCGCGATTCTAGGCTATTGGAAACTGGACAAGAACGATGAGCGCTGGGACGAGTACATGAAGACTGTCGGTGAGTAAAACATCCAGAGAAAATAGAGGCTATTAAGTAATATGCTATTTTTATTTAGTTAAAAGAAGCAGCTAGAAAGGGATACAGTTATATTGTCTGTCAAATATCGATACTCATTTACTTGGTTTTCAATATAAATATCCATCAAATCAGTGAAGCATTGTTAATGTCCTATTTCCCCATTTCAGTACATCGTTTTCCAGTCATTCCTTATAAGTATAAGTAAATGTAAGCACGTTTCCAATTATAATATCTTATACTTCTCTTTTTTGCATTGTTTCCAATAATAGTTACATCTTTTTCCCATTTAATACTGTTAGTTACATTTTCCATCAAAATATCAAATGTTTCCCATTCTTGTACTTTATTCTTAAAATATAGTAACATGTATTGTTCCATTTAGTACGGTATGTTTCCCATGCTAATGCTTCACATTTATATTTATTATAATTCATGTTTCTCATTCCAATACTGTATATTTCCCGTTCTAGTATTGTGTGTTTCCCATTCTAGTAATGCGTGTTTTCCAATCTCGTATAAACAATAATAACGTATATTTTGCTTAGGTATGTGTATGCTGATTTTTCACATGATTACCGTGTTATTTAGTTAACGTATATAGCGTAATATTTTCTTGTTTGAACACATGTTAACATGAACCATTATGACATTAAAACTTTAAAACAGAATTATGACGTAACATTCTATCATCATATACTTTTTTTATAACTCGATTATATTCGGTATATGATGAAGTTTTTGGAAGATTTATATATATAATGTATACTGTGTATATATAAACAGCAGAACTAGGATAAATATGTATATATATTATAAGTAGAACTGAAAGAACGCAAACGATCACGATCGCCAGTACAAATAGACACTTGTTAATAAAAAAAATGACGTCAGTGCGAAATAACCTGTAAATCGATATGATATGACTGTAAAGCTACTGGTCTGTTTAATGATGTACTTTAGAACCCTGTCTTAGGGACTGATACTAACTATATCTAAGATATATACACAGAAGATAAGTGTGTGTATCAATATGGTGTATGATATCTGCCACCTTGTTTCCGTCCAACCTGATAACGCATTCTCACCTTACAAGGATGCCTTAGACCCCGAACTTTTACATGATATATCCTAATATATCTAATCCAAATTTAATAAAAGAAAATTCCATACCCAGCAGATAGAAAATCACGTAAATAATTCAATCCTATTTTTATACTGATTTAATAAAGATAAAATAAATTGCGTTAAGAAGGTAAAACAAGGTATTCCATGGTCGTATGTGTTTGATAATTTGATTTCATGCACGAACCATATTAAATATTTCATCACTACTTGATATACCTTGCTCGCATCCATAACGCCTTTTGTCTACCTGTGTACACTGTATCAAAGGATCTGATAACCAGCACACCGGCATCATCATGCTATATGTTAATATCCAATATAATTGTTTTACGACTGTGGCACAGTGCAACAGATCATAAATAATTAAAATGTTGTGTATGTCAAATATAACTTTATAGTCCATGGGATTGAAATTAGGTATGTTTTCACACAAATGGATTTGTGAAGAACGCAACGTTAGCAGAAATCATTATCTACTGTCTATACGCCTTCACTTTGTAAAGCTAATCTTTTTGTGTCTACTTGTTGTTTAAGAACCAATGAGTGTAGATCTATTTGATCAGCACGTGATGTGAAAAAAATAAGTTTCTTCATTAACTTCTACACAAAATTTATGTAGCGCCATATATAGGTTAGATGAGGTGACTCTAAGTCGCTCAATATCAAAGGGATGACAGAGTTAAGGAGCAGCTTACTCAATCGCTTACCGTGAACTCTCCATTGATAATTCAGCGTGTGCATGTGAAGGTTGTATATGTGTTCTGCTTGTTATGTAATCGTTTTTCAAACGGCTCATAAATAGTGCCACACATTTTCAATACTACATTACAGACACCGACCAAACAAAAAACATAGTTTTTCGATTAAAGGCAGTTGGATTGGAGCGAAATCAGGTAACACGTCTTGGTCAAAGACAGAAGAACATCACATCGTCTGCTATCAGTCAATATGGTAGGGTACTAATAGCTGTACTATGCGGTCCAATAAGTTTCGAATATCAAATTGTTTATTTGCGTCCATCAAATCATTAAAGGTTGTTCAGTATAAATGAAGCTGTATTACTGTCCGTTAAGCTCTATTCACGTGTAGAGGTTTGAGATGAATTCACTCACTATTTGCAGGGGTCAACTTCGTGCTCCGAAAGGTGGGAAATTCCCTTACAAGCTATGAAGATATAGTACAAAATGGCGAAAACTGGGAAATCCATTTGCTGTCTACATTCAAAAACAATCACCTTAACTTTAAGCTTGGGGAAGAGTTTGATGAAAATACTCCTGATGGAAGAAATTGTAAGGTAAATATGCTTATGAGTCTCATCTTGCTGACGTTCTTGTTTTGAAATCATGAAATAAAAATGTTTTCTATGTAGAATGTTTAGCAAACGTAAAAGAAACACGATTTGTAAAGGACTATATATGCTTAAGTAAAATATGTAGTTTGAAAAAAGACCTTATTATTTTCATATATAGAATGTCGAAACAATATATAGCAACACTCAACACTCATATTATACATAAATATAACACAAAATCTATTTACTGGAGCGAGTACGTAACTACCATATGGCAAAATGAAATATTAAGTGTTTTATCAAATTAGACATGGCAATATTGTGATTATATACGAGTAAATATATAACTTTACACTGCACTGTATATGAAAAGCGTCTACGCGGATAGATAACAATGTGTCCTATATATTACCCGTAATATAACAGAGTTGTGCCAGCATGTGAACTTAGTTACAACATGTGTGTACCTGTTTATTACGGTATCATTTATAGAATGTTTCATGTGTTGATGTTGTAACTATCCTACCGAAACAGGCAAACATGCAGGGCATAACATATTTACCTGCCGGGTATTGGTACCACTTTAAATAACCTACCAAACAGGGCGTTAAAAAGTTATAACAGGTTTCGGTACCAAAGTAACTCTGCTGTAAAACTGGGCGTTAAACAATTACCTAGCAGTTGATGGTACTGCTGTAACTATCCTGAAAAGAACGGGCGTTTAATTAACCTAGCATTCTATCGTACTGCTGTAACTATCCAAAACACCGGACGCTAATAGTTACATATCAGTCGATGGTACAACTGCCACTATCCTAACAAACTGGGAAATTTAAGAAACATTACTTCAAAAGATTCATGCAAATAAATAATGAGAGGGAGAATTCGGCAATGTACAAAATTGTTTTAAATGGCCCACATTTTATCTCAACGAATACCTGCGGTTAAGAGAATGAAGATAAATTCTATAAAGGAAGTTAGAAAGCATATTCTGTATCGGCAGTGGTCACACAACTAGCTTCTAACACTATCTCAAATGTGATTTAATTAAATCAATTGATAACATGTATGTCAATTTATGAACATATCTTTTTCTGACTCGAGTATGAGTCCCAAACCATCACCGATAAGATGTCTAGATATAGAAAATACTTAACAGATGAACGTATAGCACACACACGTGCTTTAACCTATTAAATTTGGTAATTAATAAAATAATTTCAAAATGTTTCTAAACTGTTTTTAAAGCAGAAGGGAAGGCGCATACAACATCTTGAAATATATATTTCAAAAACTAAATGAGTACTGGTTAATTTCGAACCAGTAATAAGAAAAGTGTGTATATTATCAGTCCTACCACTGTTCAGAAGAGATAATTGTGATATTGGTACTGCCTATATATAAATACAAACAGTATCGAACATTTATGGTAAATAAATAACAGCAGAATGAGTAACAATATGTATAATTTATATATGTACATTCCATTATTTTTAAACCTTACCTCTATAGTGTTCCCACTCTTCGATACCACAATGTTAAAATCAATTCGATATTAGATTTCAGGAGCAGACAACGGTCTTCACTGAGATTCCTTATATACTAGTCAGACGCTTCGAGTGTCTCTCAATGTCGAACCAAATCTACTTTTACATGAGAAGGCCAATATGATAAGAATTTTGAACCTCGTTTGAATGACACTTGACCATGTTATAAAAATTTAAATATCTAATATTCAAAACATTTCCAATTAGTCGAAATACACCGATGTTAGAACAAAACAATGAAAGTTGGAATTATGTCATATAAATAATTTAAAGATATCATTTAAACTTACCAAATACCCGGTTATGTTTTAACAATACTTGAAAACGCTTTGTCTTAATCCTTTCGAGATGCTTGAGATCTTAACAACCATAAGATATATGGTAACTTTTATCACATCAACTGGATCCAACCTACCCTGCTGGGTTCAGACACAGGTAGACAGCTCGGCGTATATATAGAATTGATTGTACTTTTTATGGCCCTTTTATATCTTGCCGACCTGTATTCTACTTAAACAGACCAATTTACATGTAGAACATGTTGACATGCTAGTTCTAGCCTTTCCTCAGTCAATCATGATAGTCTGAAGGTTTCTCTGTTGTCCTATTTTTCGCAGCTATATCAGAACAATGTTCGTACATTTCCATCCAATATATATGTATGTGACAATGAATCATAATTTGGATAAGAATAATACATTAATTAAATACGGTTTCATGGTGGCACATACGGTCTATTTCATCAATATTATTGTCGATACAAAGCTGTTAAAGTATACTGAACCTGAAGACATAGACTCATCCGTTGATAGTAATTAGTTTGTACTTTCAGTGCTAACTACATTTTCAGTGCTAAAGCATAATTTAAGAGATAATTGTACACATTAAGTATACACTTTCAGTTTCAGTTCTTAAATATTCGGAATAGGAAGATAAAGTTACATCATATTACCACTGGGTATAGGACTATATTTATTGAAGCACAGGTATATGAATGACATGTACCACATGTGTAACTTGATACCATATGTAAGCAAGTTTTGTATGAATGTTTGAAAGCAGTGTTACCCTCATAGGTGTATCTACGAATTTTGAAACGGGGACTGACGTTTCGTTATTTGATCAATTAGACATTACAGACTATACTTATCTCTTCTCGTTTTTAATCCTTTTCCATCTCTAACGTTATATATTTGCTTTGTGTATGTTTCGATGTTCGTTAATATTTCAAAATGGAGGCAGGGTCAGGACCTCAATGGCCCCTTCACTTTTGAGCCGTCCCTTACCCTGTTTATATTCAGGTTCAATAAGAAGCAAGTTGTTATATATTAACTCATCGTTAATCTAGTGACTTTATATACAATGATGTCAACATATACCAGTAAGAATGGAAATCTCTGGTCAGTAGAGCACGATACATTGTTTGACAATATTTTGTATTGTTTCAGTCAACGTTTGTGATAGAAGGGGATTCTCTTGTGCACTACCAGAAAGGAACAAAAGACGGAGATGTGAACTCCAAGATCACGAGGACGAAAGTAGATGAGGATACCATGACAGTGGTACGTTCATTTCCAATATGACAACATACATGTGCAATTAACGATAGCATAATAGGGGGAAAGTATAAATAATGATGCCTGTGGTTTCAATTGGAATTGAAAGTTAAGCCGTTCTTTAGTCTAAACTGACTGAACTAAACCCTTTAACTATATAACCATTATATGATAACAGACCTTCACCTGGATCCAACTGTATGTACTTATATGGAAATCCTAATCGCAACCCAATATCAATTTAGTTGTAAAACAATTTAAATTATTATTTTGTGAATACTATGAATATCAATTATGTCAACACATAATTAAATTAATAAACTAATTTTATATTAAACTGAAGCTAAATTTCTTGTTTCATATCAGAGTAACAAAAAGCACACTTTATATTCAGGAATTATTACAAAGGTGTTCATTAAGTTTGCTATGTCATACATTCTTGGCACCCTGATAAAAATTCCACATGGATGAGTACCACTTAAACACCGAGGGCAATCATGGTTGATTGAGTCTACTAAATTAATTCTAAGTCGCTACTACCTTGTGATATGGACTGTTTTCTATTGAACATGTATAGCTAAGCACATTAGCGACAAATACAACATATAGTTCCATACCATACATATTTCATTCCATATAAGTAGTCTCAATGTAGACGTTACATAAGTGAGGTTTTAATACATGCTGAGAAATATATGTAACAATGTACGAACATTATAGTAGAACCCGCAATTATGAAGCCGTGAAAACATAATATTGTATTATTTTGATTTTAACTCCTACAATATGATCAAAATGTATTAATGTAAATTAAATATGTAATGCAGATTAGCGTAGTCACAATGTAAAGTAATCCTGTTATCTAACATTTTGTTGTATTTGCAGACATTTGTCGCCGAGGGCAAAGATCTAACAACAGTACGAATATACAAGAAACATCCCAAACCATGATGAACTAATATTGGATAGAGGAACACAGAACGGGAAATTGTTATAAATTTTACAGAGCAGACACGAGGAAGGAAAAGGAACTACTTAAGTTGTGTTTACGATACGTTAAGTCGAAGCATTTATATGTGAATGTATAAACAATGTATGTTTTTAGTTTCTATGTTTAACAACTCCTTGGGGACCTATAAGTGTATCCATCCGCAACGAAGATTGACCTGACTGATGAGGTGCCAACTTGTCTACAGACAAAATCATACCATTAACACTAAGTATGACTTGGGTGAAACAGGTGCTGAGTCACACAGTAGTACCTTAATTGCTAATTGATCATATGTGGCATTGCTTATTATTAAAGGACAACAGGACAAAATTGCGTTTACAAACTGTACTTAATGAATATAACGTTATTTAGTTATTTTCAACAATGATAGCAATAATTACTTCGCAATATATGTATAATAATCGTTCTCGTGTTACACAAACATATATAAATATATAAGGAACACTGTGGAATTCGCATGCAATTCCACAGTGTTCCGTCGTTTGAATAAAGCGAGACAGTATTTATAAGACAGTTTATGAAATATAGTGAAATTTCCAGAACGTACAGAAACAAAGCCAAACATCTGCATTAAGAGTTTGAATTGCAGATGTAAACAAGTTAACTTTCACATTTCCTTGAAAATGGCGAGAGTTTTTCATGTTTAACTTGAAGATGGTAAACTATACAATATTAAATTTTGGAATACTATACAAGGATTCTGTCCGAGACCGCAGTGATCGTAAGCGCTGATAAATGGTGACAGGCTCCTGTAAATATTGAAGACATGTTCGGTAAGTGTACGTCAAAATTGTAAACTGAAGCCTGTACAGGTAACAAATGAACTAAATATAACACCAGGATGTACTGTATTATCTCTTTCGAAGACATCACAGGTGATCAGACCAGTCGGCTATTTAGTACATCAGAGATACCAGGACATGACATAAGTGTTTTCACAGCTTAGACTAATAGTGTTTGAACTAACTTTTATTTAGAAAGCATACGTCTGAGGATTCCTGAGAGGAAAGACAATTACGTGTGTCTTTTGATTAATAAAGTTTGTATCAAATGAAAGTCAATACCTACAATTGAAGAAAAAACTGTTGAACGTCCACGACTGAATGCCGTACAGTTAAATAACAAAATTGTATCATCACTAGTTACTGTATTTGAATAAAGGACACTTACGAAACACATTCCACCTAATTTATATTAACATTAATGTACTTTTAACGCATTATAATTGCATCTATGGGTTTGTGCTATCAATTCTAATTAATGTTAAAATAAGTATATTGGTTAGTCACGCCCACAATATCACCTACATTTCAGACGTCTTTCAATCAGTACCTGACCTATGTTTACAGATCATTGTTAACACTCGATAGTAAGCCATGTCGACAGAGCTGCTAAAGATACGCAGCGCAATGGTACCCATTGTGGTAGGGTCTTCGTACCCCCAGTTCTTACATATGTACTCCTGTTCCATGTGACGTACTGTCAATATGGACTCGACGTGTACATATATTTGCATAGATTAATTATGGTTCGGTGTCTTTGTTCCCTAATCTGATAACGATGTTTTTTTTGTATTTTTCAACACAAAACGATTATTTCAGTAGTGTTACAGATATACACGTTATCGCCTCTGCAGGGTTTATGAACCCCAGTTCGTATTCTTTTGGGTAACAATTTAAAATCAATATAGATATAAAGACATTTAAGCCAATTCTTTTCTAAATCCAATTATTTTGAACAGAAAAACTGATCTTAACTTTGTCGATAATGTAAAATTTTGACTTAAATACGTCATAATGTTTTATGATGTTCAAAGGGCGTTAATTATTTGACGGGAAACATCTCCAAAAATAATCTTCACAAATTCTATAAATAGAACATTTAAAATTGAATACCTTGACAAATGTCGGTAATTATTTTGTAATAGATATGTGTGTTACCATCTACGTGTAGCTGATTGATAAAAGCAACAAAACAGGTCACTTGACATTTATTGTCGGAGGTCTGCTGATAGATAAAAAACACAAAACATGTCACCTGAGCTTTATTATTTGAGGTCTACATGACACAATGGTTAAATCACTTTAATGCAAAAGCAGTCGAGTCGTGCCTTACTTGTGTGTCATTTGGTGAAAAGTGCCTGACCTATGTTTACAGATCATTGTTGAAACTCCATAGCTACATCAATGAACATTTGTAGCAATTTGGCATAATGAATCAACGCCTGCCAATTTCACCAACAATTTGAGTCTGCCTGATGCTGAGTTCAAACTTAAGTTCGTTTAGCTTTAAGTAGAAAAACGTTCCAACTCAACCTGAGGCAGGCTCGGTGACATTTGAACAAAGTCACATAATCTTGATTTAACTTCATTATCGTTTGGTTTGGTAAAATTTTATTTAACGTCCTATTAACAGCTAAGGTCATTTAAGGACGTGCCTCCATGTGTGTAGTGTATGCGTGCTTGCGTGTGTGTATGCAGGAGACAGGGTATGTTGGTGTGCTTGCCTTCTTGTGAAAGGGCGGATCTGATGCCGACTTCATAGTGCTATCTCACTGAAACACCATGCCGAAGGCACCCAGCACAGCAGTCCACCTAGTCACATTATAGTGACAACGGGTGAACCAGTTGTTGCCATTCCCCTAACTGCTGAACATTAAGCAGGGAATAACCACTACTATTTTTAAGGACTTTGGTATGTCCCGGCCTGGGGACAGAACCCATTGACTTCCTCACCTGGGCGAACGCTAAAGTAAGGTGTTGCCAACCAAGTCGCTAGGAAATAAAAGATACTTAGAATTAGAAAGAAAGATAAAGATCCCAAATATTGCAATGGGTGCAGCAAATTTCTTTTGGTCGCTTTTGTGTCACCAAATAGAGGACACCAAAGCAAATCCCCAATTCTGCAGGGGGTCCCTCATTAGTCGCCTCCCACGATACATGCAGTGGGAAACAGCAGGTGTATTCTTTTCCCGATCCCCCACCTGCAGGGGTGCTTCATTATCGTAACTACTTAAATACTTCATTACCGTAACTACTTAAATACCAATATACCCATGTACTTGGATCCGAAACATTTGTGACTTATAGTTTTGCTATTTCAAGGACTCTATATCCCAATGTCGAAATAACAATAACTATTACATCATTAATAACTGTGCCGAATATTGTATCAGGTGATATGACATGTTTCAGTAACGGGCTGTGATGACATATTTAACGTAACACGATATAGCATGCCTGCTCCCTATGACAACCAAAAACAAACATGTATGTGTATCCTTACTTGCAGAAATTTCTTCCAAAGGAGATGACAGCGATTTTTTTCTGTAATATAAATCTATAATCACAAACCCTATCCGATTGATCTTGTTGGTTTGGCTCAGTTGGTCAGGAACCACCAGCATACAGAAGTATTGATTATAACGTGTTGTTATGCAAATATAGCATGTCTATTGTAGCATGTTACCTACTTCCAAAGTCTTGATTCATGAATTTAGTTCATTCTCAGCAAAACAGTTCTACAGTTATGACAGCCCCATGTACTTCAACCATTACAGTCTCCACAAAATTAAATTATTATAAATAAAATCCTCAAATATTAAGACCAATATCGCAGTACCAATTGACTAAGAATGATAAGTAATAGAAAGTTTAACAATTACAATAATTATATGTTGTAAGTAGTTTGTTATGCTAACCATTCTTGGAGGATTATCTGCCCCAGACAAGGACTTACCACGGTAATTAATCTAACTTATTTATGGATTAGTGGTATTTGAATGGATGAAAGGTGATAACAGACCTGTAACTTATTGATTGGCTTATTCTAAATGTCCATGATAGGTTGTTAAGATACTACAAGCTGTAATCTTCCTGGTATTTCTACCGTAATCGATCGTTTTCTATATCAGGTATACCTTGTTCTATTGGCAAATAGGTTCACTCGGTAGCAAACACACTGGAACGACAAAACATCATTTGGGTCGATATATGTGCGATTTCATTATGTTGATACCATAAACGCATCATTATGTCTTATATAAGTCAGAAATGCATAAAAATCGGTTTACTAATTAAACAATACAGGTATTATACACACAATTTAAAGATAATCAATACTTTCCGTCACATTGATAATGCATGAGATTAAGGAAATCATATTTGATGAAGTATATATTTGAATTTTGTCACAATGTGTCATACCTGCACTGGAGACGAGTGGGTATCGGGGAATCTCACGGCGATATGGTTGCCAATATGAATAAATAAATAGATACGATAATAGTTTGATTTTCAAACATAATTCCTCGATGAAATGCAATGCTATACATGCCAATATCAAATGTACTTTATTTGTTTAAGACGATACACATTAAACAAAACAACGAGTAGTATCGGACTTCCTCTAACAATACCTTGTACCCGACAAGACATATGATGAGTGTCACAGCCTAATTAATCACAGTCCAGGTGGAAACTAGACACCACTAATCCGACCATGAATAAGTAGGAATACAACAGTACATGAGGTATCTATTTCATATTAATAAATCGTGCCAGATTTTCCCTGACAAACTTACCCTCAGAGACTTGCGTTTCCGCCGTTTGTTTCCCAGTTTAGTCCCCATTTGTTACGACATCCCGGTATTCTTACAGGTTAAAAGATAGTGTTTTGTTATCCCAACAATTACAACCAACAGTATATATATAAATATATAACATCCACTGCGTTACAGCATCGGTAGTGTCAAGTCTCACTGTTACAACATTACCAACAATGTCCACTGATCACAGAAACACAGAAACCACCCTGACAGTCCTAACACCACGTGGGGTAATACCGTACATTGATGAGAGCTCTTGTCTTATAGATAGCTTTGTATCAGACGGCGCGAGTGTGACAGCCTACACAGGCATCACACAGGTAACGAAGGCTGTACCGCCCTAATCTCAACCCAGACAGAACAAATCACACAGGTAGAACCTACAGCTAAATTTCCAAACACCCTACCTGCTAGGTCACGTGATGAGAGAAATTCAATGTTTAATCAGTGATTATAATTAAACCTCATATTAACAAAATCTGAAATGTTAACAAAAGGCATTAGGCCTTAAGTACCCCCCGGTAATCTTGATCCTATTTGAATAATTATTCTGAAACAAATCTTCATAGTGAACTAGTGCTATACAAACACATTAAGGACGGCGAAGAGAATGTTGACACTGACACACTACAGCTGAACACATATAATGATGGCCTATATTGAACTTCCATATCAACTTCCCCGTTATATGAGAAAGTTCTAACTGTACTTTAGTAAGCCAGGGAAGGCAAACATTTTACACAACGGTCTCATTAGTCGAGGTACCGATATCTATAGCTGATAATAGAGAATCGTGATGTCTAGTTACTAAACAGACACTTGAGTACATGACATTTGCGTTTATACAATACAGGGGTAAATTAACGAAGAGAAAAGAAAAGAAATCCTAACGATCCTTCTGACGTATTCAATATTCTGATATATGTAAATTAACATTAATATATACATGAAACTGAGGAACTTTGATACATGAAATACATGCACTGGTGACTGTCTATGATTTTATTGGTTATAAATACGCATTACATATAAACAGAAGTGACTGGATATTTTTTATAATATAAAAGGATAAATATAGTATACAATATTAACACACAGGGAATAAATCATAAATCGAAGTCTATATGAAAAACGACAACCACAGGAACCGAGGAGACATCACATCAAAAGCAAACTCTCAAAAATTTGGAGACGAATCTATATACCCGTTTCCCGAACCACATGTGGCACCCTTCGTGACATCTCTAGTCAAATACAAAAATGTATTATATCACTGTCGATCTTAGTAGCAATGAACAAGTCTTTCATTATGGCATACAGAGAAATGCTATACTGTAAATGTATAAATTTCAGCGGTAGTCTTATTTAGCGCCTTTCGCTCTTTAAATATTGCGCTAACTTATGAGTATGCCAATTGAAGTTCCTGTATATTTTCTATTGCATTCTTTGCGTGTGCATCAATTCATCAATGCGCCCATCAATTACAATTTGGTAATGCGCTAAATTACGCATACTTACCGTAGTTAGAAGTAAAGAATTAAACACAATGTAGGCCTTACTTAATCACTAGATATCACATGTGGACATATTAAAATTATCACTTTTAATACAAAAAAGCCCCACCTTTTTCAAGATTTAGTACGTCTATGTATCAACTGTGAAATGTGAACTCCATAAACAAGGTATTATAGGGTAGGAGACTTCGACAGGATAACCTTTCCTACAAGTTGGAAGTTATGTGAAAGGGAATTCACATCACTGCGAAAGTGATCATGGAAACGATTACTGACCATGTACTAAGAAACATCACCCCCCCCCCCCCTCCCCTTCCCCCAGAAAAGATACAGATACGTATCTTTTATTTGTCGAGTATTAAAACCTTTCATACCATATTTGTAATTACAAGACTATCTTAACGTCAAGCCATTCGTTCCTCTATTCTGTCATTTAATAGGACGAACCACTTTCAATAATGTATATGTATTTACCTTTATCTACAGTTATGCAGCACGATAGTGTTAGGGACACCAGAGAAACAAATATAAACGATAATGGACGATTGGGGATTTCTGTTTAAGGATTTTTTCATTGGAGTTCTGATTGTGTTGTATTTGGTCACATAATTATTACAGATTCAAAGCTTTAGGATTTATAAGATCTAAGTAATAATACGCAAGACATAGTACTCCGTTGAATGGCCATGCATACTTATATGACATATATTCACAATGCTTGCATATCAATGATTCGTCTATTAACACTTTGGTCATCGAGCCAGAACCAGACACAAGTCCTTCTCGTTGCACTAAGAACTCTATGTTGTTTTGTGCTATACAGTAAACAAACACGTTCTACCGCAGACCACCAACTTTAAGAGGTCAGGTTATCGCTGATTTAAAGAGGCTTCAAATGTGGCTTTAATTAATGTTGTCTTTGTGCATGGGCAATCTTATCTATTGATAAGGCATCGACGTTACCGAGTACAACCCGATTAATTCTGCATATTATATACAATTCATTGTTAAATGTAGACTTTTCCAAAACAAAAGCCTTGCATTAAGCCAGGTTTCCCACGGTCCGGAATACTGATTTCTAACATTACATGTACGGAGTAAATCACTGCCCCTATGGAACAATGGACGAACAGCATTGTGTGATAATCATCTATCGTTTGATATAAAAACACAACAAAGAGGTAGCGAATGCATCTTGTAATCATAGACGTTGATAATGGTTCCAAGTGTCAGGACAGCACAGACATTACATATCACACCTCCACCATGCTCCGATCGACTGGCTACCGGCCCCTAGGTTTTTTATTGTTTTGTCAACATTTTCCCAGTTGCTCTATTCTGCTAGTTTACCTCCCCTAGTTTGAAATTTAGGAGAGTCAGACAACCAAGATATATAAATGATAAAAGCCTGATTTTCATTTTTTCCCGTCACCAATCTAACATTCACGAGACGGACGCCAGTGTGTCCAAACACCAACGACACACATGAGAGTGGAAATTAATTAGAATTAAGACGCAAATCTAAAGACAAATGAAAGGCACAACCGTTGTAAACTGATTATTAAGAGCTGTGATGAAACTGTAAACATTATAGGTATTATAACTCTGTTATTTCTATAAGTGTTCATTCACCAATTTTAAGAAGAACAAGACAGACAGAGAAAACAAATAAAGGGCAACAGTTTTATAGAAGAAATTCACAGCGATTCAGATGATAATAGAAGAAAAAATAATGTTGTATATAAATGAACTAGATAATCCAAGGACAATGGTGATAAGTAGCAAACAGGTAAATATTAGATTTCTGGCTGTCACCTCTAATCATAGTAATGTAGTCTGCAGTCGAAAATGGCGAGTAATATCAACTGATGAAGTTTTGAACAACTCGTGTTGAAGACATTCAGAATACAGGACACAGTTGTATAAGCTTTAACAAATCCAGAGGTTCAAGTTTAAAATTCATGTTTTGGAGGAAAATATTGCAGAAATAATGAGTCTCTAATCAATATCTGAGAGTAGTCATATTGAATCCAAGGCAAAATACCTATTTTAGAATAAGTGTTGATAATTATAAAAATATCACGGATTTAAATTTAGCTTAAGTTGACAAAACTTTAAACAACAAAGTTAATTTTATATACACAGAACGAGATAGTATTACCGTTATATTAACCAGGTAATGATTTTGTTGTCTCGATGTTCATATTGACACATGAATGGTTTTAAATGTTTGCAGAAAAAAAAACAAAAAAAAAAACTTTGAATATCCAAACAAATAACACTGCCATATCAGGTAGTGTTAGTATCACCCTTCAAAACAAGAGTCTATACTAATATGCCATACAGAAACCATGACTGGAACCATTGAACCAAGTAACATAATATCATATCAGTATGGACTTAAGCAGACTGCCCGTTCCGGTCGCGACTCACAGCTTATACCGCTCAAGGACAAACACACGTGTATGCCCACAAAACAATCGTTCAAGCATAAGTAAGGACATTTGTACTAGAATAGAAATCTTGTACAATTTAATATACGCTCTGATAAAATGTGGAAATACATTTACGGTGGATCATGGATTATAAATATTTTGTGGTTGATTATTTCCATCAGACTACTTTCTAGTATAGTCAATAAACTAATGTGGGTATTCTGCATCGCACGATCACATATTACGTAAGAGAAGCACTTGAAACCCTGCATTTTCTCTATGATCAATACGTATCACACGTTGAAGACATTCACAGACCACAGGCAGCGTCGACACCTATCTTCAATATCAATGGACGTAGGTCCTTATAGGATACAAGCGTTTAGTCAAACGTTTAAATCTGTGTCTTAGACGTGTTTATATTCCAAAATATGTCCTTCTAGGTGTCAGCGGAATACAAAAACGATAACCTTATATTAAAACACTAAAATACATTTTACTCTTCATATGTTTTTCTCTCTTCTTTTCACTGCACAAATAGGCATATTAAAGTAGATATTAACAAACGTGTAAGAAGAAGTATCTCGGCCATAGGTAAATGAATTATAAGTATTGAATATATACATACAGTTGACAGTGGTTGTAAGTGATGGTATGTATGACAAAGTACGGTTATAACGTTCTATAGAAGAAACGACACACACCCAGGACATTTAAACGTGTAGAGTATACAAGTGATCGACGTAACCTCAAGATATACTATATTGGGCGCCATGTTGTTTACGTAGCAACAACACGACAACTTGATTATCAGCGGAGTCAACCTACACGTGTCTGTGTGTACGTTGATCAGTCCTAATTTGTTCATATTTTATAGCTACCTGGCTGATATTCACACAGACCTTATAGAAAGTTGGACCCCTATTATCTGACTCGACTGTTGTAAAGCCCCTATATTACAGCTCCCAATCCCCTGTGACGTTTAGTGAGATTATAGACTTACCTGATAAGCGGATGTTCGAAACTTGTTCTTGAGGTTCATGCTGACGTCACGGACCTGGTCACTCAGCCTCCGGAACTCCAACTGTCGGAAATCAACATTATACCATAAGGCTGTCATTTTTGTCCTTGTATCTAGCAACGGTATCTATGACTGTCCATGTATATGTTTATAAAACCCCGCCCGTCCCTCCTTCTCATTTGTGACTTACTTCTCCACTTCTTATGAAGACACTTCTTATTCAAGTATCCGCATGCTTCACCTTCACCATGATAGACCATCAAGTCATATAATTTGTTAAAATGTGGATCTTACCGTACCAAGACTAGCGGTGGAATGTGTAGGTACACCTATAACTATTGACAGTACAGATCAAGACGTTTACACACACTCCAACTTTCCACTTAAGAGTTAACTGGTCTATGGGTATTGTTGACTTCAAATGACCGTGACGCCCTGCCTCAAAAAGCGTCTCCAGGTAAAACAAAAGTGATTCTCCAGTATTAAGGTACTGGGTGTACAGTCAGGGCGTTCCAGGACGCGATATGCCCTTGCATAGCTGTATACTCGGCCTATATCTATGTAATATCCGGCACCATCTAATTATAATTCATTTTATTATAATTTATTGAACCCGACACTACCATCTGACCGAGCCGTCCTGGAGATCGGAGAGCCGAGCTCGTATTGTAAGGTCATAAACGCTACACAAAAACCTCATTGGACATGCTGGTGTATTTAGCTATACCTGCCCTGCTTATTAACTTTGTCAATTGAATTTTAACATATTCAAATTGTAATCTAAGTAACGTTCAAAAAGAAGTCAGTCTGGGCATTAATGTATTGTGGTATATACACATTATATTACAAAATGTATAATCGGATTTACTTTAAATTCCAAATGGATCTTTACCCGAGGTATAGACAAGAAAACATAAAACCTACCTTGGTCAGTGTGCACAGGTTTTCCTCTGTAACAGACGTGTATAAAGTATTAATAACATTTTACATATATTACACCTTAACTATTCCAATGAGATATACAAATTACATGCTTGATTCGGTTGAGATGACATATTGACAGGTGCCCTTTTTATGTATAATGTATATGGGACGGAAACTATGGTATCAAATTATATATCTTTGTTAGTGCGATAGCATGGTTGAAAGAACAAAATGCATATAAATTCAAAGAGCAATTGTCATAAACGGTAGACTTGGAGATAATACAATTGTCCATAGAAGCTATTCAAGACAAAGCACTAAGTTAGATCGTGTGCGAGTCAGTCAGAGGACGGATGACGTGATTGTATCATCCATGCCTTAATACAGTGAGCATACAGAGTCACCATCATACCATGTAATAGTGATAGATATCATACACTGACACACGAGACAATAACCCCCTCTACCTAACCCCACACACTGTACGTAATAGCATATAGGACATAACCCTGGAATGTTCAGGGTCTCATAATATCTATAATATTAATGCTGACACACATTTGGAAAATGCTGCTATACAAATGAGTATTTCAAATAAAAAGAACGTAAATTATGACTAAATGGTCAAATCAACATTAATGTCATTTATCTAGGATTTCAGCGCATCACCAATAAAAAAAATACCTTAATAATAATATAAAATGAATTAAGAAATTATGATCCGAGGATTGAAACATATTTTATTTGCCTCAAGGAGTAAACCATTTTATAAGATCCCGTCCGGAATTAGAACGATTGATGAATTGTAAAGAACATACCGAGCGAAGTGTTCAGTGTACGTAACTATGTTAGCAAAGTAATTCTTCTGTCATCGTATATGTGTGATACATCATCTAATAACTGCTATCCCCCTACAATTAGCGGGACTAATAAGCATGTTACATCAGATGTGTTTTACCTGTATTGGCATGTGAGAACCGGGTGTCTTTATTTGTTTAATCTGGTTCAGTCATGCATTTATACAATTATATGTACATGTTAATGCGAGTCAAAATAAATAAATCCAATCAAATTTACACGACAGTTTAACATTAACAGCACATGTGTATATATGGGTTTTTCTGATTTTACTTAGGGGAGTACATCGCCCTTTTTGTATGTGGCATTTAAAGCATTAATGTGATTATATTACACCTACACTATTTAGTGCTGGTTCTCTCACGCAAGGTAAGTATTGATCGCCGCTATTGGCACAGCGTAGAGGCATAACTCATGTAAGGCAATATAGGGATAGAGGAATGCAAAGGACTAGTATTGTATGATAAACACTTATATATATTGTGTACATAAAGTGTGTGTGTTTGTATACAACATCTCGAGGGAAAAATTATTGATTTATTATAAAAATATAATTATGAAAAGCATACGTGTGATGATGTAATTGATTTATTATAAAAATATCAATATGAAACTCACACCTGTGATGTAATATTCGAGTAAATCCTCTTTTAGAAATTTCGATTATGTGTCATTAACAAGCATTCTATTATACCACAAATTGCGTTAAGAAGTCTTTTATTAAAATTTTAAAAATCTCAATGACCATAACAAGGGTTTCTTTCACTATTAGTTGCTGTCATCCTCCTCCCTATGAACGTGAACCATTGTATGGCCTATCGGCAATGCTGGGGATCAATACCCGTGTTGGCGAGTCTCACCTGTCACTGTTGACGGATCATTACTTAACCTTAAAGCTATGTACGACCTAATGTTGTTGGATACCAGGGCACATTTAAAACAGGGCTTTATACAATGGCGTGTTGACAAGAAAGAGGAAATTGTTTTTACTTTCTAAAAAACAAATACCTTTCACACTAAGTAAACTTTGTACATACTGAAGATCAAAGACATATAAAGGGACAATAACTCAGTTTTCAACCTCTACTATCAAAGAAAATTACTGTCGTGTTCATAGTGAAGTCAATGTAAGTAGTATTGTTATACACGGTTATGTTTCCTTTCAGTCACTTTTCCACATGGACATTCAAACTACAAAGTTCAATAGAATATTTATCATATCTAAGATCTAGAATACCATGGTATGTAACGGTATATATGAATTGCATTTCTTTTCACTCTATTAACGTTTTCGACTTGAGCAATGAATCATATTTCTTTTTTCACATTCTAAAATAATGAATAATTGTAGTTATCTCCGTTCTTTTTTCAGTTCTTTTGTTGCCAGTAATGTAGATGGTTCTTAACACCTGATAATGGTTCATGATATAAGAAATAATTATTTAAAGTAATGTGTTTATCAAGACTGATTATTGTAGCATGAACGGTCGATAATGATACAGCAATGTTCTATCCTGACAGCTACATGTATATGATCACAAACTTAATCAAACTTGATTAAACTACCGCGTTTCCTTCACAACTGAATACATCACAGCCTTTCACAGGTTGAATAGCGTGCGTACATACAGCATCGCGCCAAAAGTATTAGCAACTTGCCCGAATCTACTCTATATTTCATACATTTCTATCTCCTTCATTGAATTTATCTGGAGTCATTAACTATGCCACTGAAATGGAATAAGACATCGTGAAAGAAATTTAACTAAGATTTATCAGATAATATTTTCATACGTTCCCGTGGAATTATTTACAAGATAAGACCGGTTATTCCCGGAAATAACATGTCACTGCTATTATTTCGCAATGCAAAGAACAAAGTGGTTTTGCAAAAACGATCTCATCTGAATAGCTTGACATACCTCGAAAACGAGAAAACATAAACGTATGAAATATTTTCAGATAATTATTGGGTAAACAGTCATGAAATGTAGAACAAATTTGGTCAAAAGACGAATAGTTTTGGCACGATGCTGTACATGTGAATAACCTATATTATGGTATATACTGACTGTCACTGTCATTTTTCTTCGAACTATTGTGAAGAATCTTGAATCCGCATGTCATACAGGTCTGTGTTTCACTAACAACATGTCAGATTTTAAATTGAAAATACATAGTTAATTTGTTTCGTTTACAAAGTCAGTATTAAAAAAGGAACGAACTGACGGGCTAACAAACATGACCAGAACATAAAACGGATTGGTATGAATCTTGTTGACCCATTCTGTTTGTTGGTTTTGATGTAGACTTAAGTATGATATACGTTATGTACACAAGGTGTCCTATCAAACAGTCATGAAAAGAGTAAGTGGACAACCTATCAGACAGAAGAGCATGATCCCGGAAAACGATAAGGCTAAGAGCTGTTTGTCCACAAACGACCATACCACTTCAACTTTCACAAAGTTAATGTCTGGTGAGTAAATATATCAACAGCGCCAGCAAACAGATCAGTAACACACACTGTACGCATTGTATCCAATTTATTCTTGGCTATGGTAGCATGACCTTGACAAAATGTCGAGATTACTTTCAACAAGAATGGAATAAAAAAGTCAAAATTTGATCATCTGCTAAGATGTCTGATTTCAAAGTTGCATTACTTACTTTCTTTGTCATCTTTCTCATTGCCCTCCTCGCCCGTCATCTCTTCCTTTGTGTTGGCGTCTAGGGCGCCAGAAGACCAGCCAAGGACTTGCAGCGTCGTCTGGAAACAAGAAAAACACCTTATAAATCAGAGCTATGCTACATTGGAGACCTATGCTACATTGGAGAGTAACGCCTTTAATGTCTTTTGAGTGCAATTATCAACATATTCAATAGTAATGTCTACAAATACTGTTGTCTACAAATGCATGTTATTAGGTTTACCGCATTTAGGTAACAGTAAATCGATGATATTTTCTTATTCAATAAAACATACAACACGTATATATGCCGCGGGCGTAATGCCATCAGAAGATTTGGAAAACATCGTCTTTGAGTAGTGTATATAATAAAACAGGTGTTATGTGTTTGTCGTGGGGCACTTATATTTGTAGTTCAGCTTAATTCTTTAGGTAGAGATCTGTTTTGCACGCAATCCGTTCGGTTAGTATTAAGTTTCATGTTTTCTACACAAACTTGTAATAATTCGTTTCACACTCAGGGAATATAAGTCCACTGTTTTATTATGAACACGTTGCACTCCTCACAATATTCTTAATATGTCTGCGTCAAAAACCCATTCCATGTGTGTCACACTATCCATTCCACAAATTAAACACTCTCCATTGTTTTCACACTGGCATTCCGTTCCTTGTCAGCAAGATTATATGTCAACTAAAACATAGATTCCATGATTAATGTCGCACTGCTGATACGTTGCTGGTTAGATAATTCTATATTCCTGTTCTCTACCAATTTTGATAAATATCGAAGCACTTGTAAATATGAATATGGCAATGTTGTTTTTCTGTCGATTAAGTTCTACACGAGAAAGTTAACTCTTAACCAGTTGATACAACAGAACACCTTGAAACATCCCCCCGGTGTCCTCCTTAATATCAAAACACTGTCACACGACAGAGAAAAGAAAGTAAGCCACTCTTGTCGTCCATTGTATCCACAGTTGTTCCAGAGCTACCCCACCTAACACCTGTACACACATGGGAGGTTTACCGGAGATACAAATAATCATTATCTACCACATATGGAAATAAATAAACGTCAGTTAGCAATCCATCGATCGAGCATAAGCTAATTTCTCTAGTAAAACCAGTTTAATTTAACACTGGATAGATGGCGTTTAAATATATATTCAATCGATCCAAACTATTACTCAAACAGCTCTTATCGGTAACAGCCCATTCTCGCGTTTTTCACACATAGGTGAATAAAGACAGTTCGATACTTCATATTATAATGAATTCGATTAATGTGGATGGGCTTTCATCTGTTACGAAACTACTCTTTAAAACATTTAAATAAAGAGATTCAGCAAGGACAAAAAGTAAACTAAGGTCTAGAAAATAGAAAGATATAATAAGGTGTCCTTTAATATGTCTATGACATGATTAGGACGATTAGGACAATTGTGAGCATATTATAATGAGCCGGATCTATTTACTCCCACGTTATGAATGTGTAATCTCATAAATACCAATATACGAGGATCCTTTTATCATCAAAACAAATCTTAAAACTTTCCAGTAGGCCACGAGTTCCAATAGACGGGCACTTTTCTCTGTTCTATATCTAAATAGAAATCCCCAGCACTGAAATTAGCAAGGTCGTTCTAAGTCGATGTGCTGTTTGAACAAATTGTGTGAAGGACTTCTTGGTGTTTAATTAATCTGTCGATATATTCTCCACAATACAGAGGTGTTAATAGTCGGATTCCACCACTTTATGTAAAATTTAGCCTCTAAGTGTTCATCGGTGGTGTTTTGAACGATATCCGGTACACATTTGGTGTACTTATAAAACTTAACTTTCTCTGTTTAATGACATTGGTTACAACCTTAGTTACTGAATGTTCTGAATAATGAAATGTTCAAAAAATGGTTAATAAATGCAAAACAACCTATAAATCATATTTTTTCATTTTGATATTAACATAAAAGAAATCAGACGATTGAATGTAAAATATGCCGATGAGAGATTGAAGAACGAGTATACGTTAAATTAAACACAATGTTGTAAATTTGTGCAGCATGAATTTATAGAACACGTTATTTTCTGCTGATGCATCAATCACGATATGAAAAAATTAAAATTAAAGATATGTAATATATTGACGGCATGAGGTGAAGAAAACAAATTCGTTTATTTCAAATTATTGCTTTTACATGCAAATTTAGAAAACATCAAAACGACCATTCCTATACGAGCAACCAACCAATATCATTCTAGCTTTAAATATTCAAATAAGTGAGAGGTTTACAGAGAAAAATATATGCATGTTCCTTTTAACCAGCATGTAAAACCTTGATATAGAATTTATCTTCAAGATCCGTCCTGAATTAGCATAACAAGTGTGAGCATCCAGACACAATCGACCATACGTTTCAGGAGTACTAACAAACATTTAATGGGTTTTTATACTTATACAATGTGCTTTTAAATACCAATTACTGGCATGTTTACACACGGAATGTAACCCATCAGAACATAAAATATAGCACCAAAACCATCCATACAAATACACAATCATAAAAAATCCTCGGCCATTGAAAATTGATGGTAGGATAAATTTAGTGGCACACAGAGACCGTTCGCATTTTACAATATACATCCTACATAACGGATTCAGTACAAGTAGACGACTACAATATAAAATCATAGTTTTCGCTGTTTAAAGAAGATATTAATATTAAAAAAATAATAACCCAATGAGGTTGTTTTTGTTATACACTTTTTTAAATAGGAAATTATCATAAAAGAAGCTAAATCATTGTTTTTAAAGAGAAAGGAAAAAAAGTCGATCGATAAATGCTACGAAATATTCCTTTTGATTTATATTGCTTTATGAACGCCCTCTCAGTATCAAAAATATGAAATAAATAATATTCAAATTGTATATCCTCAAGGATAGATCAATAGCAAACAGCAGAAATATCCTCCACAATGTTACTTGCTTCTGTAAATAAAGTTTCACTCATCACGATATTGATATATCCGGGTATCAGAAACAGGAAAGCACGCATCATATAATGTTCCTATAAAACAGAGTAAGGTACTTACACGTTACAGACGTTCACGTTTCTGGCTGACTTTGAGAGCATTCCTCGAGTACTAACCTATTGCAGCACGGCAAGATTTGACACTAAGATCTGCTTGTGTATTGTCCTGTTTTCGTTTGATAGTTTGTATTTTTAGCAAATCAGCATGTATGCCATAAATAACACTGGTTATTAATTAATAATCAATTATCCGTCCCGTACGTGCGAGTCCCACAATGGTGTGTGTGAGACAAAGAACAAGCGGTGATCACTAGGTACCCACCTTATATACGTGGTCGGAGGGCGACCTGTGTTACACTGGACATACCTCCAGAAAGCTTGGTCAACTTTACAGTAATAAAAAAGTCTCTAACTTAACACAAATAAATTATATGGTTTAATAGATAACATATATGTAACAGTTTTTCATCTATTCACCGCTTTTTATCTCAAACCATACATTTTAGTCTGTTTGATATCAGTGCAACGCAAGACATGATCTGAGTTAACTTTGTAAAGCTAACCGGAGTTTTAAGAAATGGGCCCATGTTTCTAATACTTCATACTGATATCTTCTATCATAAAGGTTTCCACAACATCCTCCAACAAGGCAGATATAACCAAAAACTAAATCCTTAGACAGCACGTGCATCTAGCATGCATAAAAGGATAGATTAAGTCTATATCCTAGATATCGATCGCTAGGAATCAATTACCCCACCAAGATAGAATCAGCCAAAATTTAAATCCCAAATCGATAGCTTTTTGTATAGAGGTATGAAATAAGCCTTACTCTTATAGTCTCAAAAAGCCATTTATAAAGGCAACGAACCTGCATGTGGTATTTAATATTTTTTGCCAGTAAAATAAATCCCATTTATACTTTGGTGTTACATGATTATATTGTTCATATTATAACTTCAGAGAAGAAGACAAAAATCCTTTTCACTAATGAATTTGATGATTCTAAGAATAACGAACAGTATCTTGGTTTTTTGTTTCTGTAATAGTTACGTATGCCACTACTTAGAGACATGGCTAGGGAACAGTGACAGGGACAGCTCAGAGCACATGAAAGTTTACTTGTGTTTTAGTAAATCATGGTGTTGATTATGATTTCTCCAGACTTTTCACTTTACTATGTACATGTAGGATACAACCAAATGGTCCCAAGTATAATCTGGGATTTTCTCCTTTATCTTCTGATGAAAGGATGAAGATACCAAATAAGTCAGCTTCACACATTACAATACTGCCATACACACACCACCCCACCTTTTTTCACTTCCAGAGATTCTCTTGACACATCCGCCATTTACGCATATGACAATATCAGATATAAAAAATACTGAACACATTTTAAAACAAACGTTTTAACCATGGTTACCACACTAACAAACTTCATAACAATCGTGACGAGTTCAATTTCACAATCGTTAAATGTTGCTTTTTGCAGTTTCAACACACAACATCCCCCCTTAGTTCATTTGCCACATTTGATTAAACAGTGTCTGATCCAAGTATCAGTATAATCTAAGTGTGTATGGTTGATCAATCGACTACAAAACTAAGGATTTCTGACGAATAGGCTTCAAAATATGACGAAGTTGTAGTGTCGTCATCAAAAGCTGATTTCCAATTTCAACATTTCGATGTCAAGCATTATCAACCACATATTAACCTAATTTTTTTTTAATTTTACAACAGACATGATACCGAGAATCAATGCATTTAACAATGTAGCTATGGTCCTAAATCTATTAATATCACATAAAAACTCGTTATTTAAAGCATTATATATATAATACATATCCTTATGAGTCTTATCATATACATGAAAAAGGGAGGCAACTCGAGAATTAAATAACCTCAGTTACGTAGTCTCCGTAGATGAACGTGTGTTGCCGATTTGTTAATTACCTTGATAACTGAAGTAAAATCCAGTTAAAACATAACCATTCTATTCCCATTGATCATGTGATGACAAGAAGTGAAATATTCTCAAAAACGTTTGTCAGAATATCGCTATGATATCATAAAATATAAAATCTTGATAAAAAAACACAGCCGCCATGTTCGTGTCAGTTACTTATTTATAAACTGTTAGCGTTGACCTACAAATACACTTATCAACTTAATATTCGGCCGAAGTTCAGAATCGAGATATCAATTTTATGTATGATAATGGAATTATCAATACACGATATCTTTGTTATGATTTGTTTTTATTATCTATACACGTGGTGGGTGGATACATGCATACCATATAGTCTGCTAGTCAAATAGTGATCTTCAATTAGTGGCCATTGTTTCGGTTAGGTCAGAAGTATCACCCTATAAATGGTCCCAGTAACATTTATTACATTATTAGATCGAGTTATTCACAATAGCAGGTTCGTGCAGTGTAATCGATATAGATTTAATACACAATTATTAACGGGATCATGTGTTCAGCCCCTTGAACTCTCTAACGAATTTTAGTAAAATAATACACTGTATCCAGTCATTGAAAGCTCCGTTATCTTATAACAAAGAGAACTTTAAAGAAACTTGTTAGTTTTAAAATTAGTTTTAAACAAAATAGTTACTTGTTTTGACCAAAACTACAGTAACGTTTTATATTTCTAAATACGACAGGCCGAATTCCAAAACTTTAGTTTGTCTTTAATAATAAAAATGCCAATTAAAAAAACTTGTAATTCATTGTTAAGTTGACAATACTGTGGACAAAGGGCCTCTAAACAAATGTATAATATCATAAAGAGAATAACATACTTGGACAGCTCAGCAGAACGGTCGTGGGCAGGTGTTTGTATTAATTACAATGTTTTTACACCAAAAGTTACCTAATCGAACATTCATTAAGACACACCTGGAATTTATCACAGCATGCCAAATATGTTTTACATTTCTTTACCTTTATTATAACCCAGTCGGGTAGGAAGGGATATATGTCAAAAATATAGTGGAGCCTCGATAATTCAGCCACCTTTGTTTCCAACTTTGACTGGAAGTGAAAACGAGTGGATAACCGGGGAAATATAGAAAAAGTCCTGTCTGTCGCTGATGGTATTGGTTTAAATGGAACAAGCTAGATAAATGCGGTTCCACTCAATATCATAGAGATATACCTGTAACTAACAGATTACTGCTACACATATCTTATTCAGATAGTTCATCTGTCTCCTTTTATGAAAGGCCCCCAACATACTTTTTATTATACAAATAAAGTATTCAATAGAAAAATATGTGTATGTTTCTAACAATAATTTAGGAATACTATGTACTAAATTCATATTCTACAATAAAAACCGGGAAGACTACGAAAAGCACCAGGGGACTTAATACTATGCAAACAAAGCCTGGTTCTAGAAGACGATAAACACGTTTTTCATTGTTCATTAAACAATATTCAGAAATGAGAAGAGCTGTGTAAGTTTGTATATGGTTAAAAATCAATAATTTCTGTGTGTGATTAATTGGTTTATAATCTTTATGTACCTTCAAGGTATTATGTAACTACTAATGAGCAATAAATATGAACTAAAACAAAACAAAAAATATAGGTCTATCCAATGGGTATGCATGTAAATACTCAAAACAAGGAAGCCGTTTTATAAGACAAACATTCGTACAGAGCTAGGAGTAGAAATTTGTATTTGTCTAATACAAATATATGTGCCGATTTCTTAGGAATATCTTACTTCGGGTGTTTTGAATGGTTACATTCTTGTACGAATTAACATTGTTTTTGTACAAAGATCAGGACTTGCTTTTATAAGATACCAACTTTACATCGTATTAACCTTTTGATACTTGCATTCTTATAGTATTATCCTTTTAGAATATAAAGGGTTTAATGTATGATCACATCGATTTATCGTAATGTATTATGTGTACGGGGATTTAGTCATTTCCTGCTATCAGGCATATTAACAATTGAAATTAAAGTATATTTGTATAAAGGATTGGCCGCCTGATTTATCGACTCCGGCCGTGATCAATGACGCTGAAACAAACATGCTACTTTCACTTTACGTGCCTTGAGTTTGTTACGAAATCACGCTCTCTTGATTTATGACATTTTACAGATCACTTTAAATGGATTTGTCTGGTTTTATTATTATTAATGAATGCGGTGGAAATAAATTTATAAAATCATATTTCACACTTACATTTTAGCGTCAGTACTTGATTACAGGAAATCATACAAATATCACGCGTTTCTTATCAGTTTTTCTTTAATGTCCCATATTTTTCATCTTTCTTTTTATACAGGGAAATTTCATAAATCAATATTGACTTTAAAACGATGTTTATTTTTATCTCAAAACGCTTCAAAACGTTATCAGTTATTTAAAAAATAGTGGGTCTTTGTTTTAACCTTGAGTGGTAAATTGAAATTATAAAAGCTTCTTTCTTTAACATCATAAGTGCGTTTGGTAATGTTAGCCAACACCCACTAGAGCAACAACCCCACTACATGAAAATGTGCATGCTTAAACATAACGAAATGCTATAGCTATGAATGAATTGAGAATAAACCCCAATACAGAAAGAAAACAAATTATATTTTCGAAAGTACAGTGTATACATATTTTGAGGAGCAAACTTCTCATAATATTAGCAATACAACCAGGCCCTTGTACAGTCACATATAACCAATAACATTTATTCAATTTTAAGTTTGGCTGAACATCTTAATGTAGAGCTTCCCTTTACCGAAGATCCTATCAATATAATCATGAGATTTGAAGAACTTTAAACTGTCCAACTTTTTCCAAGTACATTAAAAATATTTCAAACACTTGTTTGCTGTACACTGAAGTGAGGTGTAGACATTTTTCCAGTCTGCACTACGTTTGCTACTTTATAAAGCCATTCTGCATTACCATTAACTTAAAGATTATAACAATTATTAATTTTAAGTGGATTGTTCAATTTTGCCTTCGATCGTTTAAACTTCTTAAAGTGTATAATGGTTATAAATGGACTTGTACCAGAGTTTGCCGTCCTGTGTGGACTACTGACAATGCTGTATGTGGTCGTGTCGTCCTGTGTGGACTACTGACAATGTTGAATGAAGGCATGTCGTCCTGTGTCCAAAAATGACAATGCTGTATGTGGTCGTGTCGTCCTGTGTGGACTACTGACAATGTTGAATGAAGGCATGTCGTCCTGTGTCC